>NW_003132350.1:105959-121708 GCF_000003605.2 Saccoglossus kowalevskii | reverse complement strand
GCTTTAAGGTGACAGTGAGAGGAACTTGAATGTGTCCAGACAAACTATTTCATCGATTATTTACCAACGAGTTGTGGTTTGAGTTGTGGGCAATGCGACTAAAACAGTAATTGAAATTCAGCACACTATTTTTTAAAACGCGTTGCTTGAATAAAACTGACCAGACACATTCACATTACCTGACTATTGAACAACTAGGAAAAGTGAAAAAAAATACTTCTTATTGCCAGCATAAATGCGTAATTATTTTTTTTACAGAAAAAGTAATTTTTCACCTTTGATTGAGTAACACGTCATAGAATGCAGATACGAGCATGCAAAATACACTTGTGAAAAGCTTGAAGTCTGGCGATTCTAAAAATATATACTTTCCTTTGTAGTCATTTAGTCACAACTGGAAGATGAAAACAAGTATGCAAATAATAGTCCCGCTACCTTAAATGGTTTTACAGTAACTATAAAGAAAACTAATAATAAATTCAGTTTGGAAAAAAATGTTAATAAAAAATGTTTAAGTATTTATTTGACTTTTTAGTGGGTACTCAGGAAGAAGAGTGTACTTTAAAAACTTGTTTTGTTTTTTTTATTTTAGAGAGTATATTCAATAATAAATATGGTAGTGATGCAGAATATAAACTAGAAAGTGAGTTAGATATGTTAACAGAAAGACAACAGAGGATATTGGTTGCTAAATATAAATGGCATAATGCTCGTGTACTTCTGCATCATGCAACCAATCAACTGGCATTCTCTGTGAAAAGATGGGGAGATGTCGCTAGGATACCACCAGGGTAAGTCTCTCATCTTTTATTATTTTTTGTTGGAGGGAAATTGGTGGAGAGAAATGTGTTTTTAGATACAATTCTGTTATTAAAGTCTGCACACAAGACATCTTTTCAAATGTCAAGCCTTCTCATATTTGTATGAATATTTTTTTTTATAATTGCTACTTATCCCCCAGTGGTAATCATAATAAATTTATTCCTCTATTAGTTGGACAATATTGTTATACTTTTCAATCACCTGGTTATCAATTCACCTCTTAATAATGAAAAATCAAATTTTAATGATTCAGCCACTCAATTTTTTTTACTTTTCTTTCTAACAATTCAGCCATCTTTGAAAATAATTATATTTTCATGGCTCAAATAATGTAGGGGATCTGGTACCGGTAATACCCATTGAGACTGCAAGACTGCATGTACCTATGACACCACACATAAATGAAATTAAGGTTATTTTTTCTGAATTGAAAATTAAATTTCATTTTCTCAATATGTGAGTCTAAGCCATTGAAATAAAATTAACTTTTACCATAATATTTGTATTGGTCTGACTGAGCTGTATATCTCATTTCACATAATTTGTGAACAAGCAAAATCACCCTCCCCCACCATTTTCAAACTGTCAGGATATTAAGATTTCATTTATATTTTCCCCTAGATATACACATGTTAAAGCATTCCACCACTGTTGCTACACTCAATATGTTGAGTTGTTTTGCTGTCAATTTGAAAACCATTAATCCAGATATGAATAACATGTATGAACAGTTGTTTCATTTCATTCAAATGTTGATCTGTATGTTTTGCCCTTTTCCTGTTGTGCAAACATTGAACATTTTTTAGGAACAGAAACATGTAAAGAAATATGAATCCAGTCATGATTGCACACGGAACATAACCGGACATAGCTGTGCACTTCAAATTGAAGTAGTGCTCATTGTGCCATGCCACATACATCGAGAAATGCACATAACTTTTACTATTGTCCTTAATTTTTGCATTGAGAAATTGTCGTTCATATGTCTAGCCACAGAATTTGAAGCTTTGCCATCGTTATGATCAGCTCATATGAAAATTGTATGAGACAGCATGGTATTTGATATCATTGCTGATATTATGGGATAGAACTATATCTGCAGATACAATTTGATGGTTATTGATAATAGATGGATGCTATCATGTTACCCTAAGTGTCCTGTCTTATCAGAATATCAGTCTACATTAATAATCATGGCATGCTTGGGGGCTATAGTAAGTCATGTGACTCACTTGCAACAAGATCTCTGCAGCCATTTGCAAATAATGTCTATTGCCACAGGTCTCATGCCACTAATCAACCAATTTAAATGCCTAGCAAGAACCAATGAAATTTTTTATTAAATATTTTTTTTCTCAGGTGCTCCCTGTTTGAGGGTGTAAT
The DNA here is from genome assembly GCF_000003605.2 of Saccoglossus kowalevskii. Lineage (NCBI taxonomy): Eukaryota > Metazoa > Hemichordata > Enteropneusta > Harrimaniidae > Saccoglossus > Saccoglossus kowalevskii. The sequence goes on along the minus strand of NW_003132350.1, from coordinate 119,503 downwards.
CACCTGGGTCAGAGGTGAGACCAACATGTGGTCTTTTGTTTACTACTTAGCAGCTGTGTACCTGTGGGTTTATTCTGTGTGTATTTGGATGTTCTAATCTTGGTGTTTTTCCAGTGATTTCTCTTGGTGCAATCCAAATACAGTCGGTGTGTCTCGTTTACCTGCGATTTGCAAGAGTTTGAGCTGGCCAACATGTTAGTTTTTTTCATATGGTTGATTACTGGCATGTTGATTTCCCATTTTTGAGCCATATTTAGCTCCACTGTTGACTTTGTCGAGCGGAGCTTATCATATGAGTGATTGTCCGTCGTTGTCGTTCGTGTCAATGTTTTACTTTTTCGACTTCTTCTTGAAAACTACAAGCCTGAATGCTTTGATACTTGGTGTATATGTATTTTGAGTAGACCTCTCTTAGGTTTGTTCATTTCATGTTGATATCTTCAATTCTCTAATTTTGGTGAATATTTTTGTCATTTTTGGTAAAAAGTGATATTTTCGACTTCTTGTTAAAAACCAATAGTTCAATTGCTTTGATATTACATATATAGATACTACCCCTGGTACATGTAGACCTTTCTCAGATTTGTTCATTTCGTGATGATATCTTCAATTCTCTAATTTTGGTGAATATTTTTGTCATTATTGGTAAAAAGTGATATTTTCGTCTTCTTGTTAAAAACTGTAAGTCTGATTGCTTTGATATTACATATATATGTACTACATGTGGACCTCTCTCAGATTTGTTCATTTTGTGATATCTTCAATTCTCTAATTTTGGTGAATATTTTTGTAATTTTTGGTAGAAAGTGATATTTTCGACTTCTTGTTAAAAACTGCAAGTCTGATTGCTTTGATACTATACATATTGTTCATTTTCTAATGATGTCTTCAGTTCTTTAATTGGAATGTGCATTGCTAACAGCGGAGCTATCTCAGCCAAGAGGCTGCTTGTTTCTACTTTCTTCGTCATTTTCATATAGCAATCTCGTCATATGTTTATAACATTGTCGTCTATGGAAATTCAATTAGTGGTATGAGCCCCACAATATAAGTGCATCACTTGTGAGGATCTATTCATGTTTCGATTTCTCAACATGCGTGTGTGCTACCATGTATCTCCATCTGTATCTCGGACATACCTGGTTCGATCAGACTCAAACTTCACAATTACATCACATATATACTAAGGTTCTATTCGAATGGCAGCCATTTTAATTTATCAAAATCTAGCATTTCTGCCATTCTGGAACTGAATCTTGATCATGTATGGTCGTATATCGTTCAAACTATTTACATTCATTACACATGATGAGATCTTGATTTACATCATTTTGTTTTTTTAAATCAGATTCAAAATGGCTGACAGGTGGCCATTTTGTTTTAATGGTTGCTGTTCCAGAGCCATATCTCTGATATTCTTTGACTGTTTATGCTCAAACTTTATATATTTCTTAAATTTGATAGTTCACAGGGACTATGTAATGCAATTACTAAATTTTAATGCAATCTCATGTTTTTTTTGTAATATTTATATTTTTTAGAAATATGAATAATTTATATCAAGCTTCAGCTGAAACTAGAAACAACTTGATTGCAGCATCACAAAACATCACCAGTGCCCAGAGATACTTAAACACAATTAAATTCCCATACTGTACACCACAAGAAATGCAGACATTGAACACCGCTATTGCTAATATATTCAGTGATATGAGAGATGCAAATAGACATCAGCATGCCATGGCGTGTTTTGCTACAACACATCGTAGAGCTGCAGCACTTGTACAATGGTTTGATCAGGTATGTATTACCTTACTATGTACACGTGGTGAGTCTCACATAAACAGAATGTGCACATAGCAACCAATTTCTGATGATTGTTCCAAATCAGGTTAACATTGGTACTTGTAAAAACCTTGGATTAAACAAAGGGAAATTTCAGGGCATTCAGTGCTCAGCAGTGATATTGATAATTCTCAGCAATTAATACAAGTTTTGGTAAAGAATACTCAGTTTGCTAGTTTAGTACTTAATTAGAATTCTTTACTCGTTTGAACACCATACTTATTCTCTTGTTGGTGCAAGTTTTTATTTTACTTTTTTTTTCAACTATTTTGAAGCAGAGAACACCATTCCATTATTTACTCTTGATAAAAATAAAATAAAAAATGATTACAGAAAATAGAAGTCAATTTTCTTTCTCCATGTGCCACGTTAGAGGGAATACTTCATCTTTTTGGGAAAAACAAAATTGAAAAATGAGTTGCATCATCATTAAATCCCACAACAAGCACTTAAATTTAAAAAAAACAAAAATGATCACAAAAATACTTACATTTTATTACAATATTATTTACATACCATTTTTGTTGTTGAATGTTTTTTGATCATACACAAACTCTTCAAGCAAACAATTTCTGCTACGTCCTGACAAGGTCAAATCTGTTATTAACAGAATGCAGTGTTCTATTGACGCAATTCTCTGAGAATTTCCAAATATTGACGATAACATTGTTTAAAAAAACTGGTGATTCACAATATTTGAAAAGTAACTTGAGTGTGGAAAAAATATATACCTATAAATAATACCTTTCACGATAGTGAACGTATCATGTTGAAGCATAGTTTCGCCGTTTACACCCTATTCACAATGGACACTGTAATTATTTGGAAAAATTAAACGATGGCCCAATTAACGATGACCCACGTCATGAAATGACTGGCTATAAAGTAAACAAGTATACAGTAATATGCAACTGTCTTTTTTCTGTTTTTAAGCACAGGATATATGTTTATGTTTTGCATATTTAACCATCACCTGGTGATCGTATACATTAATAAATTATTACTATTATGAGAATTGTAATGCATTTTTATTACATGCTGAAAATTTTCATAGAGACTTGAGATGAATAGAAAAAAAAAGGAGCAGGCATTGTGTTAACAATTACACAGGAGAATTACTTTATGAAGACATCACTTGTTTTTGTGCCTTGATGTCTTTCCAAATACAGATTTTCTACATATTTTTTCCCATATACTGATTTTACGCCCATGTTTGGAAATTTTGCATTAAAAGTTGAACCACAAAAATGCTGATTGTATCATGGTAATGTGTTTTCAGGTTATTAATGGTACAATTATGACTGATATTAATACAGCTAATAAAGCTGTAGATGCAAAGAAGAGGGAATTAAGAGCGGAAAGAATCAAACTCATTAAAGAAAAGATAAAAATAAGTCAAGGAACGGATGTCACAACTGAGTATAATGCGCAGATTGGATCCTCAGGTAAGTTGACACTTGGTGGCGCTGTTCAATTCAAGCATTGAGTTCATGGCTGGCTTTCTTTTTTGTGATTAAATCATTTATTTCTCTCAATTTAATGTTTTTCTTCATCTCTGACTTTATTGGTGTATATACCATGAGGATAACAGTAAACCAGTAAAATATATCTTGAGTGTGCTGCATTGAAGTAGGTTTCTGACACTAGAGGGCGCTCTGCACACATTTGTAAATTCTTAAAATTTTTCCAGATTTTCAAGATGATCCTGATGCTGAATTGGCAAGGTTGGTCGAGGCTGATGCTGTTTCCATGGCTGGTGATCTTTCACAGGTAAAACATATTAATTTGACAGAAATATGATGTTTAAATATCACAGTATTATTTTTATCACAGTTTATTGAACAAGACAGTAATAAAAGTTCAGTTTGGACAAATTGTCATGAATTTTTTCTTCTATTTTTGTTAACCTGCGTCAAACACATTTTATTCACAACTAATTCAAACCAATAATGTTATAATAATGAAAATTCTTCCAAAAATCAACATCTTATTGAGGCCAGACTTTTATTATCCCTTGTTTCGCGAACCCCCGGAATGAACAGGTGCCGAAAATGAAATAAAATAAAATTTTATTTCAGCGTAATTTCTCGCGCCCGCCGACTTGTTAACGCAAAAGATTGCTTAAAAAATAGTATTTTTATCTTAATTTTTTTACTGCCTGCCGCATACCAAATCCAAGTTGCATTTCCGTGGGAGTATCATGATCAAAGTACCGAAGTCTTGCACATATGAGAAACAAGGTTATACATGGAATAAAATTTTATTTCATTTCTTCTATTCGATCAATGATCTTACTTACAATTCTTTGAGAATCACTCAAATCTAATGGAAAAAAAGAATTAATTTTTTTTTTTTTTTCGCTCGCCTCAAAAAAATTGCCTTATAAAAACATGAGAAACAAGGAATAAAAAAAGTCTGGCCTGAGCAACTAAACTTCAGTTTAATTTGTCTTGATGAATTATCTTAATTTAACACCATTATTCCACTAGTGAAATTATACTGATATTATAGTGATCATGAAAAACATCTTATTGTAGATGTAGTTATGGAATTACGAAATTCTCATTTTATAAACAAAATAAAATCTGAGACCACAACATTTTGGTTTGTGTCTTCAGAAACTCCCTTCAGCCACATACAATGTTTATTAATCCATGGAGACCTCTCTTCCCAGTAGTCAACAAGCTGGCTGATTTTATTTTGATTTTCTACAAAATCAGTCCTATTGGAGAGCACACTGATGTGTACAGTGTGTACCACATATATAGCAACTTAGTTTTTAAGCATGTCTTTGATTTGACTTTTCTCAGAGCCTTCCAGAAAGTAAAGAAGATGGTGCTGCAGCTCCAACTCCCCTTCCAGCTGGTGAATTAGCGCCACCACCAACCTCAGATGATCTTTTTGGTAAAAATTGCAATTATTATCAGTTATAATAAAAATTTGCTGCTTTACCAGCGGTTACCAGCGTGCTTCTGTCTATATTGAACATTGTTGGAGATTTAGAAATTCAACCAGTGCTTTATTGAAGATCTGATCAAAATACTTAATAACAATATATTGTCATGTGACCTCATTACAAATATTTGCAATGAAGAAATTATACGGATTTCAAATTTGTGAATGATGACAACGGTATTAGCATTTATTTGATTGTACTTGATTATTCAATTTTCATAACTAGTGTCCTTTGTTCCAATACTCACCTTAAAAGTACAGTAGCAGGTTTGTTGTTTTGAATTAGACATTGTTTATGTTGTGGTGCTTCTATTAATTTAATGGATTAAACATTTCAATAGTTGAAGCTAATATGTTACTGAAGTTACTCCTACACATCTTATAAGAAATGTATATTTCTTATTTTTAGGTAATATTGAAGAGTTGAAGAAACAACATGAAGAAGAATTAGTGCAATTAGAAAAAGCACAAAAAGTAAATAAAGCGAGGGCTGATCAAGACTTACAGGATAAATTGGCTCGACGTAGAAATCGGCGCCGCAAGATTCAACAACAAGAGTCAGAGGCAAATGCCCTTATGAGTCAGTAAACTACTATGAATTTACAGTGAAGGCAATATATATTTATATTGACTTGTTATGAGGGCAACAGTATATGTTTATTGATGCGCCATATGACCAACCATGTTGGGACTATGAGTGTGTGTCTATGGCCATAAAGAACTATGAATATGGGAGTTCGTAATTAGGGGGGGGGGTCGTAATATGGGGGTCCTAAAATTGGGGGCCTAATACAATGTAGTTTCCAAAGCTTGTAGGATGATTAAAAGAGAAATGAAAACACACATACTGTTGCCTGAATATTAAAGTCAGAAGGTGTGTCAACACAATGCATGTGATTTCTGCTTCAGAGTGATTCTGTTCTCCTATATTCTGTTATACTAAAATGTTGTACAAAATGATAATTGACTCAAAAAGACTGACAGGTAAATTGCTTTTTTTGGTAGAGAATTTACATATATATAAACACATATATAAATACATATAAACAAAGCCATAGTGAGTTCACTGACAAAATGAAACTACTGTCATATGTCCTTCTTTTGTAATTTAACACCAGGGTAATTCACATGTAAATTGACCTCTATCATAAAGGCCACCTGTCTAATGTGACCATGTGATCCCCCTTTTGGCACCAGTATGGTCGAATAAACACATGTATAAAGGCGAAAATGATGGAAGATAAGTTCATGTTTCAGTCTTTAAACTGACATTTTCAAGGGCATTTTTTGACATATTTTTTTTTATTAATTTCCTTCTTTAAAAAAATCTGTTGAAAAATCATCCTTTAAACTGAGAAATTATCACCATTTTGTCCTACATGATTGAGTAACCAATCTCCATTATGAAGGGCATCTGAATTTGTGAAAGTACATTGAGTGGCTATCTTAGATGGTCACTACTATTGGTGGCTATCTTAGATGGTCACTACTATTGGTGGCTATCTTAGATGGTCACTACTATTGGTGGCTATCTTAGATGGTCACTACTATTGGTGGCTATCTTAGATGGTCACTACTATTGGTGGCTATCTTAGATGGTCGCTACTATTGGTGGCTATCTTAGATCATCACTAATACAGGTGTGTAATATTGGGTATTCCTGCTAAGTAGTTTCAAACATGATGGGTTTTCGACCATTGACAAGAAAGTCACAAAGATGCCAAAAAATACCCTGATTAACACCTGCTAGCAGTGGTTGGAATGGTGTTAGATAAAAATATTTTATGTCTTATCAGCTTCATTTACAGTTTCTTGATTTATTTATTTCAACCTAACAGTGGAATAATTTAACTCACTGAAGCCATTGGATTAACAAAACAGAAAAACAATATGAGATCTCAGGATAGCACTGATTTGATATTAATGAAACCTTTAATGCATGGAGCTATGGCCGTATTTTTTCTGAGGTGTCAGTTGGAATATTGAAGGCAATATTTAGATGGCAGTAAGAAAATTCACTGGTCTTTGCGTATTTTTGAGTTGTGATGAATTCCGTAAATTGTTTAATTTTCAATTTTGAATTTTCACTCCTTATTGTAAGACTCGAGAGAAATTTCCACTGCTAGAAAATTTTGTGATTATCACCACCTTGCGAAATATATGAAAATTTGTCTTACATTTAAAGTGGTTTATTGTTCATGAATACAATAGAGTTTGTTAGATACTCTGTAGTTAAAGCTGATGCATTATACAGGGTTTTATCACAACAGTGGATTTTGAAACATTTTATATTTCAATCTTTTGATAAAATAAATCTCAATATTTTTTACAAATAAAGTTAATGGTGTTAAGGGTAAATGTTTTTCAAGTTCAATTGTAGAATTCTATAAGGAAATACACATTTTTACTGACTTTGTTTACAAAAAGTCACATTTTGAAATTCTTGATGAATAGTTATAACACTTTTAACAGTTTTCTCATCATTAATCTAAACTTGTTCTTTCCCAAAGTCATTTTGCACATTTTGATTGGTCACTTTAACTTTTGATGATTTAATTTCATTGGTCATTGAAACTTGTGTAATAATTTCTTACAATCTGATTGGATGCATGCAGCCTTTGACTTTGTATAGCCCAAATTTTGTTGATTATACTTCTCATCATCTTAGCTGCATATAATTTTGATGAAAATATTGACTTTAATTTGTATATATTTTCTTAGCTGGTTTTATTTAACAGATTTTTAGACAACCAAATATACATATCAGATATATTTTATTTGGATTATTACTAAACCATTAGGAATACATTTGTAAATACTTAGCTGTATCAGATTTTATTGTTGTTGATATTTTTCATAGAATGTTATTTTGGAATTGAGAGAAGTACGTCCCTGACTTGTGTTTTATTTTTACATTTATTCAATTTGACTACTGTAAGCTGTTACAGTGACTTAATGTGGCACAGCTCATGTGACCTCCCCCATATTTAGATAGGTATAACATAACCACATGGATGATAAATTTACATATATGACGCTACAAAGACAGTTGAAGAACCATGTTCTATATTGAACTTTTCAAGGTTCAATATTTTAAAGGCATTTATTGAATCACTCCAATCGCCAAGTTGCTCAGTGACCTTTCTAAGTTTCTCAGTGACCTCACCAAGTTGCTCAGTGACCTCACTATGTTGCTCAGTGACCTCACCAAGTTGCTCAGTGACCTCACCAAGTTGCTCAGTGACCTCACCAAGTTGCTCAGTGACCTCACCTAGTTGCTTAGCAACCTAATCTTTTGACTCTCTGTTCATAAAGAATCCCAGTAAAATGTATGTACAATACAATATGAAGTTTGCTTTTTTTTATGTATCAATATTTACATTATACCAGCCAATAACCTGTATCTTAATGTGTTATCTTTAATTAGCTGACTGCTTCTATAGTTAATCCAAATGAATTATGGAAAAAATCTACAATTTATGACTGTCTTTAAAAAGATATATTTAAAAAAAAACCCAATTAGTCCTGCATCCCAAATACATTAAAGGGCAGTGGTTGTCTTGTTGCTTCGTGTTTGATATGGGACACAACACATGTAAAATACACCATTTGTGTACATGAAATTTGAAAATCCGCTGCATGACTACCATCGCCCTTTAATCTGTCCATGCACTTCTTACACAGTGTACGTGTTCGTAATTTTTCAACTATGACCATGTATTTATATGCTGACTTGATTGATAATACTCAACACATTGAATGCATTATCAAGTTTTTAACATATTAGTCACAATAAATATAGACTATACCATCATCTGTGGGCTACAGTACAGTATATGTTACACAGTGCATTCATACTTTACCCACCGCCACTATGGCTATGGTAAATAAAAATGTCACTTGTAATTCAAGGCCAGGCATTTGCAATGTATGGTTACTAATATAAATCACTTTATTGTCACATTCTTTAATATTGCATATTCTATTTATATTCAGATTTATTCAGGTTTCTTGATATGAGTTTTTGTTTGTGTATTTTATATCATTATTCAAGTTATCTTGATGTATATTTTTGTTCTATACATATGTGCCTTTTCAATTGTTTTTTAATAAAAATCACTGAACTTTTTATTTTGCATTAATTATGGCATTATAAAAATAGAATGTTAAGATGCATTTAATATGCTTCCTGTGAAAACTAGTTAGTAGTGGAAATAATTTTTTTTTTATTATAACCAGACCTGAAAAAAAAACATGATATTAAGACACATAAATGAAATGCATTTCCATGCTGCTACTGGCAGACTACACCTACTTATAAGAGTAAGTACCGGGTAGTCAATGCAAAGTTTCACTAAGATTTTGACAATCAAGAAATCAAGAAAGTAATCACCTAAATTGTATTATTTCACACATACAAAATGTACTATTAATATTGGGTGCCTAATAAGATATTTGTACATATACCGGTATTATCAACAGATATTACAAAATATAGTTTGTCATTTATCTACCCCTCCCTCATATCATCATCTTCATAAGGTTAACATCAGTGTACATTATCAATTTCCAGCTTACAGTAGGCACTGATAATTTACACTGGTATTTACCAAGTAAACCTTGATAAAGTGAAGCATTCCATTCAGTAAACCGGCTATGAATGGTCCTTCAGGGGTAGATAAAAGACGAACTATATTTTGACAATATATTTTTCCTACTCTCTGTGCTACTGATGAGAGTCAAAGGTCAGTTAGGCTAAGTCTTTTCCACGAAACAAAATAAAACGAAACAAAACAAAACCCTAACCCTAACTCGCATTTTTTTTCATAGGCCTAATAATATCTGAGAAAATTTCACACTGTGAAACACACAATGAATAGCGCCATCAGTGTTCAACAATTCCAAAATGGCTGTCATGTCATGTCAGCACAAATGAATCAAGTTGCAAAGTAGGCGGAAAAAGAGGTGGAAATTAATATTCTCCACAAATATATTTCTGTGATGTGGCGATGTTTGAAGTCGTTCAAAATTTTGGTTTAATTTAATTAATTTTTTTCACGTTTCGTTTCGTGGAAAGCCGGTCATTTAGCCTACATCCACCTTCTAAGTAAACTCCTGCACTAGAACGTAAGAAACATTCAATATAAAAATAAAGTAAAAATAAATAAAGATAACTTGGACCCTGTAAATGTACTAAAACTCCACAAGTGGTCCTCCTCCCCTCCCTAGCAAATGCCAGTAGATTGCAAATGAAACATAAACTTGCTGTCAACAGATCATTCTGCATTATCAAAACACATTAATAATAATAATAACTTTATTACACTACTATGCCATCAGAGGGTGCAGTATGGTAAATAAAATACAAATCATAAGAAAAAATACAGTAGCTAGACTATAAGATAAAATTAAAAATAAAAGATGTTAAAAGCTTAATAGGAAAAACAAATTAAGGATAGTTACAGGATTCTCCCAATGTAGAGATGATAGCTATCATATACCTGATTTCTGTTTTGCCTTATTTAGAAACTTTGCCAGGGGTATGAAGCACGTCATTATTTTAATGAAATTATCTGTTTTATTTAGTTTATTTTTAATTCCTATTTCCTGAAACAGCTCCCCTCTTTCTTTATTGAGAAATTCACAATCTAGGATAAAATGTTGTTCGTCCTCAACTGAATTAATGAGCATATGCAATTCTTCACATTTTGTACAAAGAGTCGCCACCCTGTGACTGTTTAGGGAGATCTTTCCCAATTTCGGTGGGAAATCCATTACTTCAATTATATTGTTATTATTACAATCACCAGGGTAGGGATAGATAATACCTAGTCGTTATATACACGATACGCAAGAAAACGCAGCTAAGTGAGATTATCTTGCGCACATGCAGACTATGAAGGTCTCATGCCACTAATTAACCAATGGCTGCTCGTAGCCCTCAATTTAAATGCCCAGCAAGAACCAATGAAATTTTTTAAATATTATTTTTCTCAGGTGCTCCCTGTTTGAGGGCGTAATCACCTGGGTCAGAGGTGAGACCAACATGTGGTCTTTTGTTTACTACTTAGCGGCTGTGTACCTGTGGGTTTATTCTGTGTGTTAATGGATGTTCTAATCTTGGTGTTTTTCCAGTGATTTCTCTTGGTGCAATCCAAATACAGTAGGTGTGTCTTGTTTACCTGAGATTTGCAAGAGTTTGAGCTGGCCAACATGTTAGTTTTTTTCATATGGTTGATTACTGGCATGTTGATTTCCCATTTTTGAGCCATATTTTCAACTTTCTTCGTCATTTTCATATAGCAATCTCGTCATATGTTAACATTGTCGTCTATGGAAATTCAATTAGTGGTATGAGCCCTGAAGAAGAAATGTGTTAACTCTATATAGGATTTTGTGTGATAGAACTGTAGAGGGCGATTCGGGGGGGGGGGGTGCTCGCATATTTTCCGTACAGCCCTATTTTAAAATCAGCTGTTTACCTCTCCTGTTTTCAAGCAAGCAACACGTTTGATTATGACTGATCGGTTCCTACTAGACATCACCGTCAATTTCAAGTCTATTATGAAGAGGTTGCTTCTGGTTAAACGAAAGGAGACCCATGCAGTTAACAAGACAGTTTATCTAGTTCTGATGTGATGAGTAAGTACCACGTTTTCGGGCCTAGTCCTTACGAGTCACTCCTAGCTAAGTTTATAAAGCAGTTGATTTCTGTTGACATGGTGCCCTTTGACTGTTAAGGAGCCTTACATCTAAGTGGTGAAAACTGCCTTGGTTCAACACTACATCTAAAGTATCAAGTCGTAATTAGGAATGCTGGTTAGCTTGACATAAAAATCATGTTTGGTAAGTATCTGTTCATGTCGTCAGAAAAACTTTGTTGAAGGTCTATTTCTTGAGTAACCTTGCTTAACTAGGTTTGCAGCTAATGAGCTATGTCTTACTCGAAACTCGTTAAATGGCTTGCATGTTTTGCAGTTTCTTAAAGGGTCGATCGTCACTTGCGCACACGTGAGAATTGAGCCACATACGCTAAGAACGCAAAGGCTCATGGGTAGACGCTTGTTTGTAAGCAATGACACGCTATGGCTACCTGACGCATGCGTAGGTGACGACTCCCCCGCTTTGAAAGTTGAGACATGTATACACACCATAAGCTGGAGATGAAGAAATGTTACTTGAAAGATACAGCAAATAGATAATTTCAAAATTGCAATCCCGCTAATAATACAACTTAATGTGCAAACCGTTATGTTTAATTTCGACGAACAGATCAAGGTATAAACACATGTTATCATATATATGTAATACATGCATGTACTGAAATATAACAGCATATGTAAGAGGTAGAATTTAATATGTCAAGAAAAACGTGTAACAAACACGCAGCAAACTGCTCACTGATAGGTCTGACTGGTAGGAATAGTAGCCCTGTATGGTATGAATTCGGTAATTAAACCCATTTCTTAATTATGTAATCTACACTACTATGCACTTCAATATCACATGCTACTTACATTCTTCTCTACATACTTTACCCTTTTGCTCAATAATTGCCGTCGTTTTTCAATGTACTTAATACTGCATACATGTCATGGCACACACCCAGCATACACAGTGGCATGCATGCCTTATAAATACACCTTAAATGTGAGATGAACATTATTTTTTATTTATTTCATATGTTAAGAACACTGACATTGTTTTCGGGGAACTTGACCCACTTAGCTAATACCACCTACACATAGATATAGCGGATTCAACCCAAAGTAATACACATATAGTTCATTACAGAAAGTCCAGCTTTATTCTTTTAAACAGACAGTTGAGATAACCCCTCGCTACACAGTTCTACAAATTCTCTTCCTTAAAAGTCAAAAATCTAAGGCGTGGCAGAGTAAAAATGCGATTGGCCAATCGCTGCAGTCGTTGACACGATTAATATAGGTTACCAGGTATGTGTCTCACGATTAAAGCCTTGCAAAGTTGCCACTACTAAATACAATAAGTAAACAATCTATTTGTCAAATTCATTAAATATATGTTCATAATCTCCACCCTAAAAATGCAAGTTGTTTGTTCTAAACAATAGTGAACCGATTGTGCGAACGTGAAGTCGCTAGCATAACAAATCAATACAAAAAATCAACACAAAATAAGGTTTTAAAGAACTGTGCTCTTGTCTAACATATTTACATCTTTTCTTTATGTCACAATTTCTAAAGAATTTTAAAAGAAATATGGATTTCACTTACATTTGTCTACCTAATTTACTTAAAAATTCACTCACTCGACATTATTTTTATTGGCTTTTTTACTAAACTTACACAACAAAAAGGGAAGTATAGAATTATGATAAGAATATATAAGAGCTCAAAGTTTAAAACTGTTGACAAATTGCTGTAAACAAGATTACAAGATTAATTAAAAATATCTGAACAAACAATCATCACTAATAGCTTTAACAATTTAACTGCAAATGTATGTTTGAAATAAAATTACAATTTGCCATGGAATACAATATCAAGTCAAGCTCAAATATACATATTACCTTCTAGTTATTAACAACTGAAAAAACTGTTCATTTAATGCATAGTTAAGCAACCATAGGACCCGGAAATCTTTTATAAAAAATAACACATATCTAATTCCCTTATATTCAAAAGCTAATATATATAGTTTTTTTTTGCGAGCTATATGTGTTATATGCATTTTGCAATTAAACATTAAACTCACAGTTTTTA
>NW_003132350.1:49038-63222 GCF_000003605.2 Saccoglossus kowalevskii | reverse complement strand
GGCTGTTCAATATCTCCCACAGTGACTAGCTGTTCACCATCTCCTACAGCGACTGGCTGTTCACCATCTCGCACATTGACTTGCTGTTCACCATCCCCCACACTGACTTGCTGTTCACCATCTCCCGCAGTGACTTGCTGTTCACCATCTCTAAAAGTGACTGGCAGTTCACCATCTCCCACAGTGACTGGCTGCTCACCATCTTCTACAGTGACTGGTTGTTCACCATCTCCCACAGTGACTGGCTGTTCACCATCTCCCCCAGTGACTTGCTGTTCACCATCTCCCACAGTGACTGGCTGCTCACCATCTCCTACAGTGACTGGTTGTTCACCATCTCCCACAGTGACTGGCTGTTTACTATCTCCTACAGTGACTGGCTGTTCACCACATCCTACAGGAACTGACTGTACACCATCTCCCAAAGTGACTGGCTGTTCACCTTCTCCTAAGGTGACTGGCTGTTCACCATCTCCCAGAGTGACTGGATCTACACCATCTCCTACAGTGACTGGTTGTTCACCATCTCCCACAGTAACTGGCTGTTCATAATCTCCTACAGTGAATGACTGTTCACCATCTCCAAAAGTGATTGGCTGTTCACCACCTCCCACTGTGTTTCGTTGTTCACCATCTCCCACAGTGACTGGCTGTTCATCATCTTCAAAAGTAACTGGCTGTACACCATCTCCTACAGTGACTGGTGTTCACCTTCTCCTACAGTGACTGAATGTTCACAATCTCCAAAAGTGACTGGCTGTTCACCACCTCCCACAGTGACTTGTTGTTCACCATCTCCCTTAATGACTGACTGTTCACCATCTCTTACAGTGACTGGTTGCTCACCATCTTCTAAAGTAAGTAGTTGTACACCATCTCGTACAGTGACTGGCTGTTCGCCTTCTTCAACAATGACTGGCAGTTTGCCATCCCTCACATTGATTGGTTGTTCACCCTCTTCCACAGTGGCTAGCTGTTCACCATATCCTATTGTGACTGGTGGCTTCCTATATTCTCTTACTTGTAAATTTGCATCTATCAATAAAAATAAATAGTCATTGTCATTATAATGTATTGATAAGTAATGTTTCGTGACTATTGAGATGTATGTAAACATCAAACACAATATAATATGATACATATGTTTTTGGAAATAAAATAATTTGTGTTGTATTTGCCATCTAAAAATGTTACCAAAGTTGTTGCTTTCATTTAGGCAATACAATCTACAATCTACAATCTATTTTAGTGAAGCGAGGTATACCATAGTCAATTAAAGTGCATGTGAAATGGCTGCTATTTTCACGCCTAAAATTATCCATTGATACATAAATATTATTAATTTTTATGTTTCTAAGCATAAATAATTTTTTTAAGTGAAAAAATGTGTTTTTAACTCAGTCTACGGAAACTTTATTTTTGTGTATTTTAAAACGAGGCTCCTCATTAGCTTCTCATTTGCATACAGAAATTCCCCTTGTGACGTCAGAAGGGGAAGTCGCTTGCATTGCCGATACGTGTAAATAAGGCAAATTTCTTGTGCTGTTTTCTCCTCTTTGACTAAATTGCCACTTATGTACTTGTTCGTCGAGGAAGAATGGACCATAATGAACACATAGTATCAAGTTTGTTGCATGGGGTTGAGTCAGATGCGAAATATGTCCGGTCTGGTGTCGCTAGTCACCGTCACCGGGGCACGTTTGTACACTGTCGCTGGACTCCGGCATTGGACAAAATCGAATTTGACGGCTGAATCGTCTTGTTATTTAGCAGGTTACTAGACACTATTGATTTATAAAATAGAGAAATAATTTTTAAAAAAACGACAAAACACAGTTACTGAATAAATGACTGCCGCGTTGTAATGGATGAACGCGTCGGGTCATGAGGGGGACAAGTGCGTGAATGGCGGCGTTTAATTGGATAACACAAATTATTGAGAGCGACTCACATACAGACAAATTCAGAGCGGATTTAGCGTAATGTTCATGATTATGACATCATATTAAAAAATACATTGACAGCTCAAGCCCGGATTCTTATTCCGTAAATTATTACGCCGATCTAGCTGCAAGTAAAGGCAACAAAGGTGTGAATTCGACATTCAACACCAATAACCGAACAATTCAGACACTTTTAGCCTGCGAAAATGAAAACAGCCTGAGGGCTGCGTAATTTCCTGTTTGTTTGACGCTTCGTTTTCGTGTCATTATCAAAATTATTGCTACCTTTTTACATAACACGAGTGGTCTCTATACAGCGATAATCAGGATCGCAAAAAAATCAAATCATTTGAAACACATACTCGACGTCTCTCTTCCTTCTGAAATCAGTCTCAGTGATCAGGGGCTGGTCCGGAATCTATTTTTTCGAAAACGTTTTGTATTGTCGGCGTTTCTCGTTAAAACCTAGTTGTTTTGTCATGGACAAGGACAGTTTTTCAAAAAAAAGAAAGAATCTGAGGTGAAGTGGACACTGCATATGACGCTGTTACGAGAAAGTCCACCCCAACCTTTTTTAGTCATTTTCACGGCTTTCGTCCACCGATTTCGCACCTTCGGATCAATTGGAAACGTGAAAATACTTATACTATGACTGTATAGTCATAGTATAACTGCAACCGCCCACAACACAACGCTTAACCATCATAAAAGTGTGTTGTGAAAACAACTTCTAAAAATTCGCTCTCTCAAAAATAAAATAAAATAGACAAAAGAAACGCCGATTAAAAAATGTATATCGTTTAAAAGTACAGTCGTACGTTGAATGACACAGTAATATAAAAGTACGGCCCAGGGGTATGGCTTCCCCTTATATTTTTGCATTTGGTGGCGCACTTTCGGCGAGAGTCGGAAATCCGGAAACAGTCGACCGTTTCAGGATAGGTGGGCGTGGCTACAGCACAGGAAATATCTCAAATTTACTTGGATACGAGTAATCATTTTCAGCAAAAAAATCAATAATTGCCCACTTCAGATCTAAAATGGGAAGCGTGTGGGTGGGCATTGCACAGGCACTTTAAGAACATAACTAGGTTAATATATATCACGCTGTGTGTAGCAGTCCCATGGTTTCAGATGTTTACTTTCATCTGAGTTGTACAGTCTATGACTTTGTCTTTTTTATAATAATGAATGTTATGTTAAAACTCACTTATTTCTCCAGAAGGCTGATCCCTTGAAGACAATAATCCTCCATAACCAGGACTCGCATATGCCTTAACAAGATAAATCACACATTTAAACAGAATAGTCAACTATTTGTAGGTTAACAGGAAAAAATGTCAGGTCAGATAGAATAATTTGATTGAGACTGGGTCTAGGCATATAGCATATATCGACAAGCATGTGCCTTAGTGCACACAAACAACTAAGTAATTTAAAAATTATCGCTATAATCCACGTTGAAAACAATCGTTTTGGTGAGGAGGGTGTGGTTATAAGTATATACAGATTGTATTATTAAGTATAAACAACTTGTTATCAAAGTGTTGTCAACTTACGTAATACAATGTGAATACACACCAAGCCAAGAGCTACCCCCAAACATTGGATAGAGTCTTACTTATCAGAACACTATGTAACCCATTGTGCAGACTGAAGCTAGACTGACACAAAAACACATACAATTGTCAAGCATAGGATGGTGACTTTGAACAGAAAAGAATGTAATCTTCAACCAAAGGACTACAACTCGTGGCAATTCTCTCTCAATTTATGGAGTCTACAAAGATTAATCGAAACAAATACACAATATAAATTTCTGCCTGGGCTACATGCATATGTTACACTCCTGACTGTGCACACAAAAAAGATTTAAATAAACAATAAGCTTTAATGTTGTACTTTCTTGATTCAGTATAATTCTGTTGTCTGGACATGAGAACAGTTGCGGCCATAGAGGGCGCTGTAATCCTAATGATAATAATTATAAAAATATAACATGCAAAGACACATCAAGTACATTGACCAAAAGCCCCGGGAAGTCAGAACGTGTCGTTTATTCGTTATTTGACACTGCCATCAATTAGCACATAGCAAATCACACAATGCAATAATAATTATAGCAGCTGATGTATTCAATGCAATCGTCACTATAGCAACAGTCAAATGGAGTATACATCTACTGAACAATATAGGAACAACGTACTACACAAAATGATATACTTCAGGACTAGTTCCGTCACTAACAACTCGTAATAACGTGGACACACAGTGAAACTGACTTCACCTAGTTTGAGTATCCAAGGTCACTCAGTGTCACTGACCTCTGCAGGACTAAATGATCTACTGCATGAAAATACAACACAATACAACAGTATTCATGTAAAATTGTATGAAAGCAAAACACTGAGTAAAATGTATCACTGAAAGGATAACTATCTATCAGTATACTAGGTCAATCGACCACTCTCCAATTATATAGAGCGGGGAATTGTCCGTTTTGTGGAATTCAAAATAGCCAAGCAACTAAATTGCAATACAATTCCTGATGCAATGTTATAAATTCACACTCATGCTAAACTCATCCAATGTGATAGTGTAACACAGGGGAAAATCATATGATTCAATATACTAAATAACCCATGCTCGTCGGTTGTAATTGTTTCAATACGGTCTGGCACTGATTTATCTTTAATTCAGGCAGAAATTGAGATGTTTCTTGAACACCCGGGTAAGAAAGTCTCGTGGCTTCCAAATGCGCGTGCGCAGTTCAAAGTCTCAACAACTTGAAATCCCGCGGTTTATCGCGATGACGTGTGGGGTACATCAATGTGATTATGAAATATGAAATAAAATACGCAATCATAAAAACCTTGCATACATATCGAGTGATCTAATAAACTTGTTGCTAAAACCCTGTAAACATGGGACAAAATACAATGTTTCAGGATAAAACAAATAGAACAAATCTCCTAATCTGCAAAATATTAGCTAATTAAATTGGACATCAAAATAAGGTGTGACATCCTTCCCCTCCGAATGGTGCTCCGTCCTACCACCCTTGAGTTGGCTACCGATTTCTGAGGGAAGCGCGGAGTACCACACTAACTAACCCTGCCCTAGGGGTATATTAAACTTCTCTCTTGAATCTTCGAGGCCTCCAGCCTACGAAATGAACAAAATCAGGCATACTGCTGAGTCTAATAATGCGGCATCATACACCATGAATCGTTTCTTAACTGTCATCTGTTGTATGGATCTTCCTCATAACTATCACCTTGCTGATAAGTGAATAACAAATGGCTTCCGTGGGAGTAAGACATTCCAGCTACAGGAAATCCATCAAGACAATTCGCAAATGTGCACAACGACAACAGTGATCAAACAAGAACACACACGTTCCTGATGATCAAGGGTGTTAGTCATCTGTTTTCACTCCTCAATCCAGGCCTTCCTGGGTCAAACCTAGAGAAATAGAAAACTTACATTCCAAAACTTGTGCACTGTCTGAAAAGCACAAGAATTCACCAGCTGTGGAGAAAATATGGTGGTTAGGATGAGACCACAGTTCTCCTGCAACTGAACACAATTCTGGAATAAAGAAATTGTTGATAAAGCATCACACACTACTATCAGCACACAGGCAAGGCACTGTCAATGTCGTCTGTCATCATTGTTCATCGGCCTGCCAGGCAAAGGGTGGGTCAAACTCCCAACCGGAACCCTGGCAGAAAATGTTCAAACGATACACGTATCTCCTGCTGAGTAGACCATCAGCAGGTTCCGAAAGTGTACAAGTAACATAACTTGGCAACATGCCATACGGGTCCGGGCATGCTGTCTCTGACAAAGAAACAAAAAAATGCCTGTCTGGGTCTCGGAAGCAATTACTTCACAATTTTAGTCTCAATAACTGACTAAATGTGGTCAGTAGTCATCATGTCTACCATAGTTGAGTTTGGTAAAGCAATATTCTCTTGTTTAGCATGGAACTGTTCAATACACTTTGGGTAGAACATTTTCAAGTACTTTTGACACAAATGTACCTTTGTTGGAAAACCCGTAATATTTGGTTTTTCGCCGCTCCCGTAAGGGATAACATCTCTCTTTCACCACTGGTAAAGACAACTCTTCACAAATTTTGTTAGGTTCTTGTTCATTTTCACCATTATTTAAGGTTTCTGCGACACTGGCAACCTCAGAACCAACCTGTGATTCCGGAGGTTGATGTATTTCGTTGGCCTCTGCACCACTTTTACTGGAAGTCGCATTGTCAGATAGCGTGGTTGATGCGACTTCTGGTTGAATTTGATCAGAGCCACCAACCACAGAGTCGGTATAGCCTCTGATAGGATGGACATCTGGTAGTTGAGACTGTAACTCATCACTCATATCGTCTGTCAGAGTCACATTAATCGATGCTGCGACATCTGCAACACGAGAACTAGTCAACTGCATCCGTGGTACATGGGTCACTTTCATCAATAGGGTTTGCCAATGTTGAGAGAGCGGGTGGGTCTCTCATACAAGACACCTGTTGAGTATCACCTAAATCAGCAAAGTCAGTCTGATCATTACAAGGTGCAGTATTTCTTTCGTTCGCAACATGTGTTTATTCCTGCAATTCAAACATAGTATCTGTGCTGGTTGTGATCGGATCACGTCTAACTTGGACAATTTCGTCACAAGACTGACTGGTGTCTGAATCAGAGGTTGAATCTGACGAGGAATGGTTTGCATGTTGTGTCAAACGTGTAGCCATCCTGCGTCGTCGGTTATGGTGGTTCCTAGTCACTCTACTGGGTCTTTCCGGTGGATTGGGTGGCAGGGCATGCACAGGCATTAGCAAGTTTCTGTGCATGGTTCGCTTTTTGCCTTTATGACATAAACAGGGATGTCTTCGTGGACTCTCTTCACCAGGGTGCATGCAGTGTGCTCCCATTTGTCTGACAACTTGTGTTTCCCTCTGATGGAGACGTTCTGCACCAACACACGGTCTCCTGGTTCCAGTTCGGTACCCTTTCGAGATTTTTTATTGTTTTTTATTTTTATTTTTTAGCGCTCTTTGCTTTTCTGTGCTCGTCCAGCCAGTCTTTTACTGGTATGCCTCATGTAGATTCTGTTCCCACCGTTGCACATAAGCATCCACAGTACTTGAGGTAGATTCATGTGGTTCCAAACTGAGATAAATATCTATGGGCAACTGTGGGTGTTGTCCTCTCATTAAAAAATATGGCGTGTATCCAGTCACGTAATGGCGCGTACAGTTAACTTTTGTTTAGGTTCCAGAGTGCCTAACATGCCAATTAGAGTCTGGTTGAATCTCTCTGTTATTCCTTGGTTCTGTGGATGGTAGGGCAATGATCGCGATTTCCGGACACCGAAGTGATTGCATAACTGAGCGATAAGCCTGCTTTCAAAATTCTGCCCCTGATCGAAGTGAATCCGCTTGGGGAATCCAATGTCGGCAACAAACGTCTCCACTTTACCTGTCGTCTCTCTGGGAGTACATCAGCCACTGTTTGAGCATAACTCTGGGGAATGGCTCCTACCAGCTCCATGGCAGGCACCATTGGGCAAAGTCAACTGTGTAAGACTGCTGTTACAACTTGGCAACTCATTACTTCTGTATCACGCACATCCGGTTTTATCCAGTCTAACCACTGAGGACGTCCTTCATTGGTGGTCGTGTAGCCTTCCCTCGGTCAGCAACTTAGAGCATCAGCATCTCCCTTTAGTGTGCCAGCTCTATAACGAATTCGGAAGTCAAAATAGGCTAGTCGTGACATCCATCAATGGCCTGTAGCATCAAGTTTGGCTGTTGTAGCTACGTAGACCAATGGGTTATTGTCTGTCAATACCTCAAAGTGTCGCCCAATTAGTATATCAGGGAGTTTGTCTGCTATCGCCCACTTTAATGCCAAAAATTTGACTTTGTGAGTGGGATAGTTTCTTTCGCTTTTAGACAGCCCTCTGCTGGCATAGGCGACGGCTCTGTTCTTCCCTTTATGTTTCTGGCATAATGTTGCACCCAATCCCAAAAAGGATGCGTCAGTATGTAATTCGAAAGTCTTGTCATAGTCTGGGTAGGCTAACACGGGTGGGCTGTTTAATCTATCCACCAGGGTTTCAAAACTTGGCATTCTGGCGTCCAATTAAAAGCTGGTGCCTTTTGTCTCATTCTTTTGGCGGTCATTCTTGCCACGTTTCTTAGTGTACAATCCGATCATAAGGTCATTGAGTGGACGGGCAATCTTCAAAAAACCTCCATGAACCACTGGTAGTAACCGGCCACGCAGAGGAATGTTTTAACGCCCTTGGCATCTCGTGGTACTGGCCAATTCCTTTTAGCCTCAGTCTTATCAGGGTTTGTCTTGACACCATCTTCGGATATGAAGTGCCCTAGATAGTGAACTTCTTGTCTGAAGAATTCGCATTTTGATGCTTTCACTTTCAAATTATTTTTTCTCAGCCATTTCAGGACTTCGTTGACTCTTTGATGATGCTCGTCGAACGTCTGTGAGTAAACCACAATGTCATCAATATACACTGTACATGTTTTGTTGATAATGTCAGCCAGACATTTCTCCATGGTTCTCTGGAAACTGCTTGCACTGTTACAGAGTCCCATTGGCATCAGCAAACACTCGTAGTGACTGACCGGCGTCACAAAAGCGGTTTTCTCAATATCCTCTTCTGCCATGACTATTTGCCAATAGGAATGCTTCAGATCAATAGTAACCAGAAAACCAGGAGGAACCTTTAAACGTCTCCATACTTTCTTCAATGCGCGGGAGCGCATACGCATCGCTAATCGTCTTGGCATTGAGTCGGCGGTAATCTATACATGAACGGGTGTGACTATCGGTGCTGCAAACGGCGAACTTGATTCCTGTATAATACCACACTCTAACATGTCTTGTATTATTCCTCTTAATTTCTCGTACTTGGCAGGGGGTAAGCATCAATGGCGTTCGTGAGTAGGAATATCATCTGTCAAGCGAATGCGATGTTGGACCAAGTCGCACTTCCCAAGGTCGGTGTCCCCTTTAGAAAATGTGTCTATATTCCATCTAAATAAATCACACACTACTTTCATCTTTTCAACTTTCAACTTTCCATCGCGAATTTTACACCATGTATGATCAGGCCATCCTTGGTAATCACCTCACCACTGTCTGTATCGGATTGTATACTATTAACGAACACCACTGTTTTGACTTCAGTGATGGCGGCTCCTGGTGGGATGGTCACACTGCGTTGACTATAGTTGTGCAACCTCACTGGTACGGTAGCTTTATTATAACTGCACTGCAATACAGTCACTGCAGGGCTGGCCCAAACATTTCGACAGATGATCTCTGCGGGTTCTACTGCGACAATACACTGGTCGTGATCTGTTTCTTTAGATAACTGGCCCTGGATAACTACACTGTCATTCGGTCAAATAGTGATGCGTCTGCTAATCCCGGCTCTAGCAGTACTGATATGTCCTGTGGGACCTACAAATTGTCTTCGGGAACCAATCTGGTCTTTTGAACGACGTCCACTCACTGACATATGGAATTGCAATACAATTCCTGATGCAACGTGATAAATTCACACTCATGCTAAACTCATCCGATGTGATAGTGTAACACAGAGGAAAATCATATGATTCAATATACTAAATAACCCAGTTGTTACAGTTATCGTTGAGTTCAAACTACATGGAGCGGGCAACACAAGATTGTAGTTATAGTTAGTTTGTACAAACCTCAAGCAAATCTTCTACATTGGTCAATGATGAGCCACAGTTCCTGGAATACACTCGTCACAATTTCTCCAAAACGCTGGTCGGTGCTGTTGTTATGGCAACAGGACGGTTAGCAGTTCGTCTTCGTCAAATGTCGGTGAAACTTGAAGCTTGGCGACGATTTCCATGGAAGGCGGTAGAAAGTTCATCGATGACACTCACCTCCAGGTGTGCTTCAGCTGTTCAATCAGGTTACTTGCAGTCGCTCTGGTGTTCGGTGCTTCCTGCAATACGGTCTGGCACTGATTTTATTGTTAATTCAGGCAAAAATTGAGATGTTTCTTGAATGCCCGGGTAAAAAAGTGTCTACCAATGGCGGTCTCATGGCTTTCAACTGCGCAGTACAAAGTCTCAACAACTTGAAATCCCGCGGTTTACCGTGATGATGCGTTGGGTACAACTATGTGATTATGAAATATGAAATAAAATCATCCAAACCTCGCCTCATATAGAGTGACCTAATAAACTCGTTGTTAAAACCATGTAAACATGGGACAAAATACAATGTTCAAGGATAAAACAAAAGAAACAAATCTCCTAATCTGTAAAATATTAGCTAATTGAATTGAGCGTGAAAACAAGGTGTGACTTATACAATCTTCCTGCCAAAGAAATGATGGTGATACATGAAAGCACTTCACATTCGACACACAGCATATCTCAATAACTGGCTTTTCTTAATATATTTTTGCCATATATTTGAAAATAAACTGAGGTACATGTTTTTAAATACACGGTGCCCCCCCCCCTCCCCCGAGGCTCAGCCTCAATCCAACAATATTTCAACCAGATCTCATAGGATTTCTGGTAAAAATGATTTCACGGTATTTGGAAACACGTGGTAATTAATTAAGGTTTTTACTACTGCTTGACCTACATGCAACATCCTCAAATCAGAAGATGCCAAATGGAAAAATATATCATCACATAAATTTACCCAACTAGTCATTCACAATTATGCAATGTAAATGTTACTCGTATATATGGATACAATTAATAAACTCACTTTATGTCTCTTTGTCGGCTCGACTAATCTGATTTTCTCTTGAACCACGGAAAGCATCTCCATTAAACGGGTTACTAACACATAGCTAAAAAGAGAGATTTCTTTGTTATAACTGTAACTAAGTTTAAGTCAACAGTGTTACAAAAATTGGATCAATTTTACAAGTGTGAAATGAACAGTAGTTTATAGGGCGCCGCCCTTACTAGCGAAGAAGCACTTCTGTTAAAATGATCTAGATAGATGGATGGATCGTTGAAATGGAGGATGCGTTGATTTCATGGCGGGCAAGTTATAATTACAAGTAATAGCGATGACAAAAAATGATAAAAATTGTACTGATCGATTTATTTGGATATTCATCTTTTAATGTGAAAGTGATTCCAACAAAATTGGGTTCACAATTCATCAAAGTTTAAATTATACTGCAATAAAAAATGATAGACATACCTAACAACAAAGAACACAATTGCCAGCAACGCCATGGAGATATACCATCCTGCTCCAACAATAGTATCCTGAACATTGAATGCACTGCAGCTAACAATCAGGTTTACCAAATATACGAAGCATGCCTGTATGAAAAAAAGGACAGCTGTCAATATATGTCAATATAAGTTTATCATATTACTCTCACATTATCGAGTATCCTGCACAACACGCCACAACCGGTTTATGTCATGTGCTTTTACACATACGTGTGAAATTGACTGGTGCTACACTGAAACGGGGGAAAAAGTCAACATTGTGATAGCGTCAGTTTTGAAACGGTTCAAGAAATAGTGCAATAGTGCAAGCACCAATCTGCGCATACGTAATGCAACGTGATTTATTTTATGCCGGCATTTAATTATAGAGTTCAAGTGGTGTTGATGTACT
Source organism: Saccoglossus kowalevskii (assembly GCF_000003605.2). Classification (NCBI taxonomy): domain Eukaryota; kingdom Metazoa; phylum Hemichordata; class Enteropneusta; family Harrimaniidae; genus Saccoglossus; species Saccoglossus kowalevskii. The sequence goes on along the minus strand of NW_003132350.1, from coordinate 51,602 downwards.
TTAATTTTTGAATGTTCTAGCTTGGAATAGAAAATAAGGATAAGTGGAAGAGTCGCATTGCCGCTTAGGGGAAACAGCGCCGCCTAGTGTCCACGATGCGAGTATGATAGACCGTAAAGGGAAGTATACATAAACTGAGAGAATTACCTTGATCATTACACAGCCTGAGTACAACGGGGAAAATGGAGCTGTTCAAAGGGTTTATTTAAATAATTCAAATATTAGATTCCGATACAATAGAGAAATTTATGTTCGCACTTATAACTTTACATACTTCGTTTAAATATTTAAAAAAAGTAGAGAATCTAGTCTACCTCAACATGAAGACTTGGCTTCATTATTGCACCAAACCAGGAGGATTTCATGTCTGACATAAGAACACACGTGTACATCAATCTCATACCATAGTACAGTATAGTGCATATCTATTCACAAAACAAGGATACCACAGATTTAATACATAATGATAAATGAAGTTTACGTGAACCCCGTGTTATATGAAGTATCAAAAGTTTTTTTATTTATCTATTCATGTTAGTCAACATGCATGGCAACAATCTCGAACTGCATAGTATTGACAGACAGTATAACTCAATTATATCGTGGTCAGTATTAATAATTAACTTAAATCATACATATTTGTCCATGGTATATTAAGTGCTTTAACGCCATAATTGTTCTCGCCTACATTTTTATGCCACGTTTTTCTAAAGGTCCATCTGCATAATGTTTGTATTCCATTTTGACTACAAGCATTTGTTGAATAAATAAATACCCAATGATTAAATGTGTGTATGTAGATAATAAATTAGAACAACGCCAGACACCACAATCACAACTTGGGTTATCTGTCATGACCTCTGAGTCACGGTGTAACAACGGTTGCTGTTATTGATCATGTTGTAATACAGTGTCTATGAATCACCATTATATTGGCAACAGTATATTCATAACCATGAAATTGAAGCCAACAGGACTCAACTATGTGCTTTAAAGGAACCAATTGGATATGAGTTGCAAGCATAAATACTCGCCCCTAATAACACTGCGTAAGGATTTCATCGAATAGTTTCCATAGAAAGTGGGAGGGGGTTCATCATGATAAATCGCAAAAATGTACCCATAAAGTTGGTCTGGTAGATTTGCTGGCCATTAGAGATCCCTACACGTCTTTGTCGATATAGAAACTTGGGGATACACCTGTATTATCTGTACTGAAAACATGATTATTCGTTATTGTCACTCTCGTTAAAAAACCATACTACTTTTGGGAAACAATGTTCACCGGGTTGACATAACTTGTACAGGGCAGGGTTTTACGCCATAGCAATTATCAGAAATGCCTACTTTAAATTGTACCCGCCCTGCATGCTTTTTAAAAAAATATTATTCCTGTCTGCTAGAATTACAAGTGCAAGTGCCATGTATCTATATGGCAATATAATGCACTATCCAGGCCTGGTCGAACACAGGCACCAGTTAACCTAAATCAAGATTTCCCAAATTCGCATCCGTCGGTGAATGAATCTCAACCAGTGGAATTGACCTTCCCATTGTGTCTGAGACACATTCACTCAGAATAAGTATCGATCCTTTTGACAGTTTGGTTTGGCAATTTTTCTCACTAGATGACTTCTCCATCTTATAATATGGGCGATGTTTTCACAATAATTGGATGACAATGAAGATAAACGCAACGGTAAATGTTGGTATAATTGTGTACGGAATTAAAACCTCCTTCTCCGAAATGAACACAAATCTAGGCCGAGGTAGGAATGGCTGAAAATGGCGGACTAAGCCGTCAGTCTCGAGCCCTAGTGGAATGTGGCCACGAATAGTCACGAACACCACTCCCCTCTCCTCTCTCCAGGATTTTCGACTAATTATGTGGTACTACTCGAGTCTGTGATAAACGTAATTATGTGAATCTTACTTGGATACACTGAGCAATTGAAGTCAGAGGATACAAGATACAAATATGTTGAACAGAAAATTGAAAAGTTGTGTTTGTTATACTAATTATAGATCAATAATCATTGAATTGCAAAGTCCAGTTGCGCCATAAATCTGTCATCTGTTATCTGTCATGACCTCTGAGTCATGGTGTAACCACGGTTACTTATATTGACCGTGTTGTAATACATTGTCTATGAATCACCATTGTATTGGCAACAGTATATTCATAGCCATGGAATTGAAGCCAACAGGACTAAACTATGTGCTTTAAGGAGCCAATTTGATATAAGTTGCAAGCATAAATACTCGCCCCTAATAACACTACGTAAGTATTTCATCGAATAGTTTCCTTAGAAAGAGGGAGGGGGTTCATCATGATAAATCACAAAAATGTACCCATAAAGTTGGTCTGGTAGATTTGCTTGCCAGCAGAGATCCCTACTAGTCTTTGTCGATATAGAAACTTGGGGATACACCTGTACTATCTGTACTGAAAACATGATTATTATTTATTGTCGCTCTCGTAAAAAAAACATACCACTTTTGGGAAACAATGTTCACCGGGTTGACATAACTTGTACAGGGCGGGGTTTTACGCCATAGCAATT
>NW_003132350.1:30121-47840 GCF_000003605.2 Saccoglossus kowalevskii | reverse complement strand
GCTGTCACAATTTAACAGCGATACGGGGTGTTAGGTGCGTGATACATTCAATCCATTCAATCAATACTCTTACAACTTATAGCTGGTCGCATTTGCTCTAGCTCTAACCAGCACTTTGGAAACTGTCAGTGTATACTGGTTAATCGGGCAGTTTAAAACTGAAGTTGTTCTTTCATGATGAACCTATGCGAGAGAAAAAACGTATTTGTTTCTAGTGGAAAAATTCGCGACATGAACTACTTCATTTCCGATCAGCCAAGCTATGTAGCCACTCTACCAACCGAGCTATGCACGTGATCGACGAGTACATGTATTGTGCGCCGTTACATGTGGTTCGATTTGTTTGATCTGATCATCGTCCATTGTTCATCATGTGACGCTGATTCCAGACTCCAGTGAGCTGTACCCTATACAGGGGTACATATGCAGACGTGCTGTGCAGTAATTCCTGCTGATCAACAGGAACCACTGAAGCTCACTGCCTGAACTACTCTCGTTGTACCGGTGCTACTAGTAGCAGCAGATAGCAGTGCAGTTGCCGATATTCCATGGACACAGAGCTCGAGTCTAAATTGTAGTGCAGCTGCTTTGACAGTGTGCCAGATACGAAGGAACGCAACATTGTACATTACTGTTCACCAGGGAGTGGAGTGTTCCCTGCAGCATTGATCAAGTCCTAAGTTATTTGTGAACTCTATATCCCCTTTGCTGGTTCCAGTGACTAGTACCCCATACAATTTATTTATTAAAGTGAAGGAAACCTTATATATTTTGTTGTTTTGATTTATTGTATTTGTTACCGATATATATATCCTTTCCTGCACTGCCTCAGTATACATTCACAAAGACTTATAAGATAAGCATGCTATCAGAGACGTCTGTTATTAGACCTGTATTTAGATAAGCTTCCAGCTCTTGAATACAGAATAGCCCCACAAAGGCCCCACTCCGTATTATACGTCACATTGGTGACGGCGATGGGATACAACTGGTGCAGAGAAGGTTAACCAGAGAATGCAGACCATGGCGACTCGAGTTGCAGATCTCGAAATTGCAGAGCAGACTCCAGTAGAAAGTATCCAGACTGAAAAGAGCAAAACGATGACCAGACATGTTTTTGGTACATTAGCAGAAAAAGAGTTTGCTCAGGAAGCAGCTTGCCATACTAAAGCTGTAGAGAGGAAAAGCACTGATAGGAAATGAAGCTTTCCATCAGAGGGGATGTATCCAGTAACAAAGCCTTATACCATCCCGAAAAAACTGTTTGGAAAAACGTCATGGAGAGATGACAAAGCATGCTTTGTACTTAATTAGGATTTATGTCGCATACGACTTATTTACCACTTCCGTGTCACTGAGAATGTTCTAGAACCGTACTGTGTCTGGGTTGAATATTCTAGATTTTTTTAGAAACTGGTTGAATAGGTAATAGAACACTGTAGGAGGCAATAGAAGGTAATGGAACATTCTAGAAATTTATAGTAAATTCCAGACTCATTATGTATGCTGATGTAATGGTCTATTTATAGACAGTGTGGGTATATATAGAGGAGTTGTTCAGCACTGAGTCAGATCGGAGATCTCGTTTAATTGTATTGGAGTCTAAGTATCTAGTTATTGGAGTAGTGGAGTTTTACTGCGTTATTGTACTTGATGTTTGCAGAGTATAATAATACCAGTACCAATTGAAACCTCATCTGTTGGCTCCGTGTTTGTATGTTGTCATTGCCGCCAGGGAAGTCTTTCTGTTACTGTTGCCATTTTGGTATTTGAACCATCACACCTGTACTATACCAATTACGGTAATGTTACGTTGCGTGTGACAATTTACAATGTGTAAATAAAGAAAGTGCTGACCCAAGAAGTAATGGTGGAAAAATACAATATCAAAAGTTAGTCGCACGATTGGTTCTGGTGGACAAGCAGATACTATGCAGCAGAACTACAGATTAGGCAGTGCAAGAAAGACGAGAGTTAGCAGGAATTGGGTGAAACTATACATGGATTAACAGAGATGGCCTACCCAGTTATGAACCCTGCTTCCCAAGAAAGGCTGGACAGGCAGTATTATAAAAATTCAATCCCCGGAAAGGAAATATAAGATAGTTTATTTAGAGCAAATCCAAAAAACCTTTGACCAGGCAATACAGGATGCATTCGAGACCGAGTCACACGTGATGCCTGGAAAAACAAAGACTGTAAACCAAATTTAGCAGAGCACTGAATGTTAATTGTGACTCAGAGGTGGCAATAGCAGAACAGCCATTCTGTGGAAGACAAGATAGAAGACCTGATAAGACTGTGTTACCCCACCAATCATATATGCGGGAAATGAATAACGATCAACCCCAAGTGCCAGTGCCAGTACATCTAGAAAACTTGTCTGTTTGCAGTCACTGACTTTACTTTTGCTCTGTGCACAATATTAGTATTAAACACATTCACAGGTGGTATAACACAGGTGGTATAGGCAGTCATTGGCTTTTTTGTGTATCTGCACCTGGAAGACTGGCATTACCGACACCAATTTAATGGTCGAATTATTTGCTAGCTATTTGAAACGAGTTTCTCGTTGCCCTTTCTGTAGTCAAATTAGCGACTATATTTCCCAATCGGCCTGTCACCCTGTGACTAAGACCAATTCAATGTCTTTTACTCAGATGTGGTTATGAAAAATGTGTTCTGTGAAGAACTGTATGTCTGTATGTCCACCCATCTGCACATAAGACTCAGTTACATTGTACTGCTACTCACGTGTTTCCTCGTATATGTAATGAGCTTCCGCGCATGATTTGTGTCAACATTTTTTTATTGACACTCAACAGTTGTTTAACTAATCTGAAACAACACATTTTATCAAGGTAACTAACCTGAGTAGTTTTTAAATTATTTTATTTGTATGTGTTGCTAAGTGTTCTTTTTATGTTGTATATTTGGAATTGCTTATTTAAGCACCAACAGTACTTGTATTACCTTTTTCTGTCATTTTCTGTCATAAAAGTGTAGAATATGAATTGGTTCCGATAACTATACAAATAATACGAATATAATTTTGACAAGTCATATGTGATTTGTCATAATAAGGAATGATGATCCGAATAATATTTGTTAATATCTAGTCAATATCAGTCTAATTATTAAGAAACTAGATTGCTTATATTCCGATTATAGTAACTCTTAGTGTGTAAACCATTAGGTTTAATTTTGGAGGAATAGAACAATGTATAAAAACGTATTACCGTGCACATGCCTGATCTAAACTGCGAAAAGTGTTCGAATGTGCAGTTGAGTCTAAACCTATGTAAGAGAAAAAACTTGCCACCCCGAAATAAACTGCCGACATACAACAAGCAACTCTCTGATTAGTCTGACTGTTAGGCGTTATGATTTTGGAGTTGCATTGACTCTGAATGTTATGACACCGGAATATATTTTCCACATCAAGATTCGAACACACCAACATGACAAAAAGCTTCACCACCATGTTCAGGATTCAACTGTTATATTTTCTTGGTGTTGAGTTATTATTACATAATTATGACATAAGAATATGTAAATTTTGTATGTTGTATATGTAAATCAATATATAAAGTTTATTCTACACACAGACTTGTGACGGCCATGTTGTTGGCTGGTTGTGGATTCGGCTATGGTAATGCAGAGTTCATGAGGTCAGCCAATGCTAAAAATTTGATCGATCCATGACTTTCAATTGCTTGCAAATCCACACAGGCCCTTGTCTGTGGTGCCAAAAGTGTTTCATCTTTACGTTATCAATATGCAAATTTCAAGTTCTCAATTCAATTCAAGTCTTAAGCCGCTGAAACTATTTTCAAGCAAAGTGACAGGGTTGTATGACAATCTTGCTATTGACGACATTATACATTTTTGAGCATTATACATCTATCACCTGGCGAGGAAGTAAAGTGCTGGTACATTAGTTCCTCGTTGGAGGATTATATACTAGCATTCCATCAGTAATGTCATCTGTCGGAACAGAACTAACCTGGCCTAGTGGCATCATCACATTTCCGGTACCTGGCATTCAAGTAAATGAGCATGCCATATGACCGTCTTCGATGTGGACTTAATATTTATTTATCCCAGTATGGCATGAATTGGGTGATCAAACCCATTTCGTAATTATGATCACTAATATAAGTATATATTTCACAAGACCACGATACACACAGTTCCTGCATACTGTCAACAACTGTATCGCACAATATCTGAACACATTATGCTGCACATCTTATGTACACTCCACTGCGCACCATGTATTGCCGTAAATCGTATCTTATGATTCACTTAGTACTGCATAACTCTTGTACACATTCAAACATGTCGACACTCACAGATGTATGCATACCCTATTAGTAAGAAATACTCTTTAAAGATATATTTATATATATATTTAATTGTTCCATAAGATATATCACGGTAAAATCAAAACACATTAGTTGATAACTAATAAAACCATACTCCTGTATCATATATATGTACATTATCCTTTTAAGGAATGTGGAAGAAAAGAAAATTAAATCTCATTATTAGCGAAAAAGCTAATTTCACTTAAATTTTTCTACATAATTTATGTTAAAAGTCCCAACCAATCCATTTGATAGGTTTACTAATCTTGTACAACAGTAAAATGAAGTTGTAGAATCATAATACGATCAGTAAGACAAGCAACAATATACACATTGCCATTTAGCTAATACAAATTTTATGTCTGTCCTCGAGTTGTATACTTCCGTTACAAATACAGTAAAATATATTTAATGGGAAGTCGTATACAGGGTCAGATTTTTAGATTATCATAAATCCATGTATGTTTAATAATTTTATTTCGTATTGTATTTATAACAACGATAGCAGTGTATCAAAGTCAGCAAAAAAATAAAATTATATTTAATCACATGACCACTAAAATATGTGTTGCCTATTCCAAACCTTTGGATCTAATATAATCATGGTATTTGCTGAACCATTGGGAAAATGCTGCTTTATCACAACACTTGCATTCAACGTTAATCCAATTCATATGATGAATTATTGTACAGTAAAATGTATGTAATGTAATCTAGAATAAATACAACCTATGTCCAAATGACCAAGCTATAGCTAGTAGTCCAATAATTCAATAAAGTCAGCTCTATGTTATTGAGTAGTAATTCTGAACTCATTTCCATAGTCATGATCATTTCCATAGTCATAAACTTACTAAATGTTTCACACATTCTTTAAAACAAATCATTTTTTTTTCAAATTATAGTTATCATGCAACTACTGAATTTGTGTATAATATCTTTTTAAAACCGGAATAAACTACTTTCAATAATGCAAATTTGCAACTGGATTCACAAAAAAGTTTTCACTCCATGTCCATTTTCTTTATGTTTATCGTAGAGATGCAGTTTACCTGACAGGTATTTTAATTAGTTAATTAGGAAACCAAGATGACCTTCCTTGTCCACAAAACTATATATTTTCGGAAAGCTTATTGTATGAATTTAAAAAGTTTGTTATTAATTTTCTTTTATGGACACTGTAGTTTGAAATATGCACAAAAATGTGCTTTTTTGGTCAAAAGTGATTTAAAAAAAATAGCTCCTAAACCATGCCTCTGTTTCCTGTCAAAATTGGCTTATGGGTACATCTGTTTGCTATGAAGAAAACGCCGTCTTGTAAACTGTCTACCAGTTGTCAATTTTGCAGGGCAGCAGCCCAAATTTCACTACTTCAAATTTATGAATAAATTAACACCCAGGCTAGTTGTCTGTGCGATTGTTGTAACACTGTTCAACCAAAAACAATGCCCCGACGGCGTTTTGAAGATAAAAACATTGTCAATCATTTGTGAAAATTTCAAAATAAAAGGTCAAAGCGTCTAGGAGCTATTTTTTTAAAGTTCTGGGATGTGCACTGAAAAGAAGCTGAGATAATTGCTAATTTGCATAACAATTCACTCAGTAAGAAGTTGCTAATGCTCATAATTAAAATGGCTGTAACAGTTTCAAATTAAAATGTATTATCGTTTTGTTAAAAGTTAAATATAGTGCATAATATGGAGATCCCGTCATTTCTTTTTTTCACCATGTTTCTTTTTTATTATTTATGTACAGCCTTGCTAAATATTTCTAAGCGTTCAAAGGAGAGAATGTTTGCACCTGTTATCTATATTTTAAAATCGTTTTATGAGTATGTTCTACTATTCACAATTCTACAAAATTTTAACAGTCTATAGCCAAGACGGTTTAGATAATAAAAAGCAAAAAAAAAAATTCACTCCCAAGTGCCCACGAACCTGCATCTCTACCTTAAATACTCCAAAATCGTTACAATATCAACAACATTTCTCTTAACTTTACCTCTAGAATGTATATAATGACATTATTTGTGAGTAATCTGAACAAAGCTACTTCGTCAGCCAGAAAAATTTGTTATTATGCTTATTCTATTGTATATGCATTCGATTCTGTTAATGGGTATTTACTACCGTACATTTCTGGATCATTTAACACACCGTAATATCTTTATTACGGGGTATGTCTATGCCATATGACACATTACTATATGAATGTGTTTCTTGTAAAATCTTCTTGAATGGTATTCGGGGTGAAACATTTCTGTAATCTTTACCAACAGCTGATTGCATGGCAACAGTATCATCTCCCTGTATACATAAAATATTTAAATGCATTTCTATCATCACATTCTAATATTGAACAAAATTACTGTTTGTGATTAACTTTTGAATAATAAAATAAAAGTATAAAAGTTACATTAACACATATTCAAGGGATATGTATACCCGGTATATGTGCGAAAGTAAGGTACATGGTTCCAGTGACACCTGGTGATGTATGTAATATAAATGTGAAAGTACTGGAGAAATAAACAAATAAAATGATTAAATATTCTGTACATGTGTACCTTTTGGTCAGGTCTTCCTGTATCTTGAAGTAAGACAGCAATGCTATCATGGCCAGCATCCATGGCTAAATCCAGCGGATTTTTGTTATCCTATGAATATATGACAAGGAACCAAATTTATACATACATTGCAAAAAATGTACTCGCTATAATATGATATAGTAAACATATGGTATGCATTACAGAGGGGTACAGTACATTGCGTAGCAGAAGTTTATGTGAGTGCATAATATACATTATCATCTCAATAACATTGGTAATAAACATCTTCCTAGCCTAAATGCTTGGCATGTGAAGCTCAGAAGTTGGTGAAGATTAGAGGAAGTTTCTCGCTGTTAACTTCAAACATGTCGGCCATCTTTTCATATTTGAAATGAAATATGACACGCTACAATTTAAGGACATGCTTTGAAATATTCAGTACCTTATCAACTGCATAATTCATAAGACCTGCTTTTAATAATATGTCAACAACGTTTACATGCCCATTCGCAGCTGCCAGATGCAAAGCAGTTTGATCGTTCTGTAATGAAAATACAAAAACAACATGACTGAAAATACAATACTACCTGTAACTGTGCAGCGTAGCATAAACTGAACCAATCTGATTAACATCTGCTGTAGGTATGAAGCTTCAGTTTTTTTATTATTTTTTTGAAACTGAACACTTACCATGTTTTTTGCATCTTTGTCGACCATTTTATTTACAAGTAAAGATACTATTTCTGGATAGCCATTAGCAGACGCGTAGTGGAGTGCAGTCCATCCATTCTATAAATATAAATTACAATAAAGCAAAGATTATATACTATATGTTTATATCGAATAATATGTTTACCGTGGCAGCAATTATCGAGTCGAATAGTGAATAATTGTGATATTGTTGCAGTTGCCATCATTACAGTGAAAACAAATAGTACCATGCCATGTGCTTCTGTGTCAACATTCTTCTTTATTAATAATTGTATTATATCAATATATCCTCTGTCCGCTGCTAGATGTAAGGCTGTCCATCCTTCCTGGAATATAAAGGTTAAGAAGAGTTCCAGATGAATATGGCTAAGGCAATAATTTTATAATCCATTGGATTGTTAATACAAATAACAATTATATAGTAATTGAATGGTATTTGCTTTCTTGTTTGTACTAACAGGGAGAGTGACAACACCTAAAAAGTCTAGGTGATCCAATTACATGTAAACCTTTAGAATATATATTATATATTGTCCAATGTTTGCGAGTTGAAACTAATTTATAATTATCAACATAACTGATAGAATATTACCTTAGTTTGCAACTGATGTCCCGCAGAGTAATACAGTAAAATCGCAACTATGTATTTATGACCATTCTGACTTGCTAAATGAAGAGCTGTCCAACCATCCTTCGAGTATAATCATAAAATTAAAGTGATAATCAATTTATTTATTCTCTAGGTAGTTAACATGTCGGTGTTGTAATGATATTTGTAATACATACCAAGAACAATAATGTAGAGGCAATGCGTATTTGAAATGATATACATGATATATACGTGCTACGTACAATGAATGAATAATTTATTATACGGGCTATCATAATATGTAAAATGAACAACTGTAATAATCTTTGTCTGTTTATACCTTTCAACTAATCATTTCAATATACACTAAATACAGTCAACCAAACAAAGTAAACACACTGAATGTTACCTTGGTTTGAACATTTCTATCAACGGACGCTTCTAATAGTCTCCCAACAACATTGGCAAAACCATTTTGACAAGCTAGATGTAGAGCTGTCGCGTCATCCTGCAATATATAAATATGACGCCTATTCAATCAATTTCACTATATATTAAATACAGTCAACCAAACAAAGTAAACACATCTATTGTTACCTTGGTTTGAACATTTGAATCAACGGATGCTTCTAATAGTTTCCCAACAACATTGGCATGACCATTATCACATGCTAGATGTAAAGCTGTCACACCATTCTGCAATATATAAATATGACGCTTATTCAATCAATTGCACTACACACTAAATACAGTCAACACAACAAATTGAACATATCTTTTGTTACCTTGGTTTTAACAGCTGTATCAACTGATGCTTCTAATAGTGTACCAACAACATTGGCATGACCATTTTGACATGCTAGATGTAGAGCTGTCCAACCATCCTGCAATATATAAATATGACGCTTATTCAATCAATTGCACTACACACTAAATACAGTCAACCAAACAAAGTAAACAGATCCATTGTTACCTTGGTTTGAACAGCTGTATCAACGGATGCTTCTAATAGTGTCCCAACAACAATGACATGACCATTTTTACATGCTAGATGTAGAGCTGTCACACCATTCTGCAATATATAAATATGACGATTATTCAATCAATTTCACTATACACTAAATACAGTCAACCAAACAAAGTAAACACATCGATTGCTACCTTGGCTTGAAGAGTTGTATCAACGGATGCCTCTAATAGTTTCCCAACAACATTGGCATGACCATTTTGACATGCTAGATGTAGAGCTGTCCAACCGCCCTACAATATATAAATATGACACTTATTCAACCAATTTCACTATACACTAAATACACTCAACCAGACAAAGTAAACACATCTATTGTTACCTTGGCTTGAAGAGTTGTATCAACGGATGCCTCTAATAGTTTCCCAACAACATTGGCATGACCATTTTGACATGCTAGATGTAGAGCTGTCGCACCATTCTGCAATATATAAATATGACACGTATTCAACCAATTTCACTATACACATCTATTGTTACCTTGTCTTTAAGAGTTGTATCAACGGATGCTTCTAATAGTGTCCCAACAACATAAGCATCACCATTTTGACATGCTAGATGTAAAGCTGTCCCACCATTCTGCAATATGTAAATATGACGCTTCAATCAATTTCACGATACACTAAATACAGTCAACCAAACAAAGTAAAAACATCTATTGTTACCTTGGTTTGAACATTTGAATCAACAGATGCTTTTAACAGTACCCCGACAACATTGGCATGACCATTATTACATGCTAGATGTAAAGCTGTCGCACCATTCTGCAATATATAAATATGACACTTATTCAATCAATTGCACTATACACTAGATAAAGTAAACAAAATAAAGTAAACACATTTATTGTTACCTTGATTTTAGCAGTTGTATCAACGGATGCTTCTAATAGTTTCCCAACAACATTGGCATAACCATTTTGACATGCTAGATGTAGAGCCGTCGCACCATCCTTCAATATATAAAAATGACGCTGATTCAATCAATTTCACCATACACTACATACAGTCAACTAACCAAAATAAAAACATCTTTGTTACCTTTGTTTGAATATTTATATCAACGGATGCTTCTAATAGTATCTCAACAACATTGGCATGACCTTTTTGGCATGCTAGCTGTAGAGCTGTCGCATCATCCTGCAATATATAAATATGACGCTGATTCAATCAATTTCACTAAACACTAAATACAGTCAACCAAATAAAGTAAACACATTTAGATGTAGAGCTGTCCAACCATCCTGCAATATATAAATATGACGCGTGTTTATTCAATTTCACGATACACTAAATACAATCAACTAAACAAAGTAAACACATTTATTGTTACCTCAGTTCGAACAGTTGTATCAACGGATGCTTCTAATAGTTTCTCAACAACATTGGCATAACCATTTGTACATGCTAGATGTAGAGCTGTCCAACGATCCTGCAATATATAAATATGACGCGTATTTAATCAATATCACTATACACTAAATACAGTCAACCAAACAAAGTAAACAGATCTATTGTTACCTTGGTTTGACCAGTTGTATCTACGGATGCCTCTAATAGTTTCCCAACAACATTAGCATGACCATTTTGACATGCTAGATGTAGAGCTGTATAACCATCCTGCAATATATAAATATGATGCTTATTCAAAAAATTTCACTACACACTAAATACAGTAAACCAAACAAAGTAAACACGTCTATTATTACCTTGGTTTGAACAGTTGTATCAACGGATGCTTCTAATAGGACGCTTATTCAATCAATTTCTCTTTACACTAAATACAAGCAACCGAACAAAGTAAACACATCTATTGTTACCTTGGCTTGAACGGTTGTATCTACGGATGCCTCTAATAGTTTCCCAACAACATTAGCATGACCATTTTGACATGCTAGATGTAGAGCTGTATAACTATCCTGCAATGTATAAATATGACGCTTATTCAATCAATTTCAGTATACACTAAATACAGTCAACTAAATAATGTAAACACAACTATTGTTACCTTGCTTTTTACAGTTGTATCAACAGATGCTTCTAATAGTATCTCAACAACATTGGCATGACCATTGTCACATGCTAGATGTAGAGCTGTCCAACCATCCTGCAATATATAAATATGATGCTTATTCAATCAATTTCACTACACTAAATACAGTCAACCAAACAAAGTAAACACATCTATTGTTACCTTGGTTTGGATAGTTGTATCAACAGATGCTTCTAATAGTTGTACAACAACATTGGCATGACCATTCCCACATGCTAGATGCAGAGCTGTCAAACCAATCTGCAAAATATAAATATGACGCTTCTTCAATCAATTTCACTATACACAAAATACAGTAAACCAAACAACATAAACACAACTATTGTTACCTTGGTTTGAACAGTTGTATCAACAGATGCTTGTAATAGTGCCCCAACAACATTGGCATGACCATTTGCACATGCTAGATGTAAAGCTGTCCAACTATCCTGCAATGTATAAATATGACGCTTATTCAATCAATTTCACTATACATTAAATACAGTCAACCAAACAAAGTAAACAAAGTAAACACATCTATTGTTACCTTGGTTCGAACAGATGTATCAACGGATGCTTCTAATAGTGTACCAACAACATTGCTTTGACCATTTTGACATGCTACATGTAGAGCTGTGAAACCATTCTGCAATATGTAAATATGACACTTATTCAATCAATTTCACTATACAATAAATACAGTCAACCGGGACAAACTTAACAGATCGATTGTTACCTTGCATTGAACAGTTGTATCAACGAATGCTTCTAATAGTGTCCCAACAACATTGGCATGACCATTCCCACATGCTATATGCAGAGCTGTCACACCATCCTGCATTATATAAACATGACGATTATTCAATCAATTGCACTATACACGAAATACACTCAATCAAACAAAGAAAACACATCGATTGTTACCTTGGTTTGAACGGTTGTATCAACGGATGTTTCTAATAGTGTTTCAACAACATTGGCATGACCTTTCACACATGCTAGATGTAGAGCTGTCACACCATCCTGCATTATATAAATATGACGCTTATTGAATTAATTCCACTATACAGTAAATATAGTCAACCACAAAAGTAAACACATCTATTGTTACCTTGGTTTGAACAGTTGTATCAACGGATGATTTAATATTGTCCCAACAACATTGCATCGTCATTTTGACATGCTAGATGAAAAACTGTCCAACCATTCGGCAATATATAAACATGACGCTTATTCAATTAATTTCACTGTACACTAAATTCAGTCAACCGAACTAAGTAAAGACATATATATCTATTGTTACCTTGGTTTTAATAGTTGTATCAGCGAATGCTTCTAATAGTATCCCAACAACATTGGCATGACCATTTTGACATGCTAGATGTAAGGCTGTGAAACCACCCTGCAATAAATAAATATGACGCTTATTCAATCAATTTCACTATACACTAAATACAGTCAACTGAACAAAGTAAACACATCTATTGTTACCTTGGTTTGAGCAGTTGTATCAATGGATGCTTCTAATAGTATCCCAACAACATTGGCATGACCATTTGCACATGCTAGATGTAGAGCTGTCCAACCATCCTGCAATATATAAATGTGACGCTTATTCACTCAATTACACTTCACAGTAAATACAATCAACTGACAAAAGTAAACACATCTATTGTTACCTTGGTTTGAAGAGTTGTATCAACGGATGCTTCTAATAGTTTCCCAACAACATTGGAATGACCATTTTTACATGCTTGATGCAAGGCTGTCACACCATTCTGCAATATATAAATGTGACGCTTATTCAATCAATTACACTTCACAGTAAATACAATCAACCGAACTAAGTAAACACATCTATTGTTACCTTGGTTTGAAGAGTTGTATCAACTGATGCTTCTAAGAGTTTCCCAACAACATTGGCATGACCATTTTGACATGCTAGATGTAGAGATGTCCAACCATCCTGCAATATATAAATATGAATTTTATTCAATCAATTTAATTATACACTAAATACAGCCAAACAAACAAAGTAAACACATCTATTGTTACCGTGTCTTGAATATTTGTATCAACAGATGCTTCTAATAGTGTCTCAACAACATTGTCATGACCATTTGCACATGCTAGATGTAGAGCTGTCATACCATCCTGTAATATATAAATATGACGCTTATTCAATCAATTTCAGTATACACTAAATACAGTCAACTAAATAATGTAAACACAACTATTGTTACCTTGCTTTTTACAGTTGTATCAACAGATGCTTCTAATAGTATCTCAACAACATTGGCATGACCATTCTCACATGCTAGATGTAGAGCTGTCCAACCATCCTGCAATATATAAATATGACGCTTATTCAATCAATTTCTCTTTACACTAAATACAGTCAACCAAACAATGTAAACACATCTATTGTTACCTTGGTTTGACCTGTTGTATCTACGGATGCCTTTAATAGTTTCCCAACAACATTGGCATGACCATTTCGACATGCTAGATGTAGAGCTGTCAAACCATTCTGCAATATATAAATAGGACGCTTATTCAATCAATTTCTCTTTACACTAAATACAAGCAACCGAACAAAGTAAACACATCTATTGTACCTTGGTTTGAACGGTTGTATCTACGGATGCCTCTAATAGTTTCCCAACAACATTGGCATGACCATTTTGACATGCTAGATGTAGAGCTGTCAAACCATTCTGCAATATATAAATATGACGCTTATTCAATCAATTTCACTATACACTAAATACAGTCAACCAAACAATGTAAACACATCTATTGTTACCTTGCTTTTTGCAGTTGTATCAACAGATGCTTCTAATAGTATCTCAACAACATTGGCATGACCATTTAGACATGCTAGATATAGAGCTGTCCAACCATCCTGCAATATATAAATATGTCGCTTATTCGATCAATTTCACTATACTCTAAAAACAATCAACCAAACAAAGTAAACACATCTATTGTTACCTTGGTTTGACCAGTTGTATCTACGGATGCCTCTAATAGTTTCCCAACAACATTAGCATGACCATTTTGACATGCTAGATGTAGAGCTGTATAACCATCCTGCAATATATAAATATGATGCTTATTCAAAAAATTTCACTACACACTAAATACAGTAAACCAAACAAAGTAAACACGTCTATTATTACCTTGGTTTGAACAGTTGTATCAACGGATGCTTCTAATAGGACGCTTATTCAATCAATTTCTCTTTACACTAAATACAAGCAACCGAACAAAGTAAACACATCTATTGTTACCTTGGCTTGAACGGTTGTATCTACGGATGCCTCTAATAGTTTCCCAACAACATTAGCATGACCATTTTGACATGCTAGATGTAGAGCTGTCGCACCATCCTGCAATATATAAATATGACACGTATTCAATCAATTTCACTATACACTGAATACAGTCAATCAAACAAAAGAAACATATCTATTGTTACCTTGGTTTGAATAGTTGTATCTACGGATGCCTCTAATAGTATCCCAACAACATTGGCATGACCATTCTCACATGCTAGATGTAAAGCTGTGGAACCATTCTGCAATATATGTAAACGCCAATCTCATTAACGTGTGCACAGTAAAAGGAAACAAGAAAGTTAGTTGACATCATCACTGTCAGCCAAGGAACGTTTGTTTCGGGTCACCCCTCTAAACTAACCCTTGGCAGATTGAATCACTACAGTGCGTAATTAGTAGGCGCCCATAGCGACAGGAAGGGGGATGCAACTAACAGTTCCAATACATTACAACCGTAAACTATTTTAAAAGTGCAAATACAGTAGGTCAAATACTATTGGTTAATTGACTTATTTTACCAGTGCAAAAGAGATAATTTCTAATTTAGAAAGAGATAATTTCTGTGTTACCTTTGTTGCATTGTTTCTACCAGCTCCATTGTTAATTAAAACTTTCACTGCATCAGGAGATCCCTTTGATGATGCAACATGAAGAGCAGTTCTACCAATCTGTTGATGGAGTTATTAATCATTTTGATTGTCTTTAAATACGGACATCTGAACATTTTGTAAGGCTTGTTATAAGAAAGTAATTTTAATAATATGCTTTTCCCGCATGCCATGAATCGATGTCTCTTCATTAAAAATGTATGTAACGTGAAACAAGTGAGCTATTGTTGAACTCATTTTACCTACCGGCGATCGTACATCAACATGTACTTCTGATAATAATATGGCTTTAATCAAATCGTCATTATTTTCTGAAGCAGCATCATGTAAATCTTTATAGAATGTCTGCAACAATGACAAATTAAAACACATGTTATTGTTTAAAGGTGTGTATCAGATGATTGTCTATGGTGTACTTTTTCCTGTCACCAGGAAATGTTTCATATTTTTAATCCCTCACCACAATTTTTTTTATTTTTCCTCGACAATTGTGGTTGCTTCTTTGTAGCCGTGTTAAGTATAAAAGGGGTCCTATGTACCTATTTTTTAATGTTTGCATTATGGTAATCAGGAAACAAGTTTACACTCAAGAGATGAATAAGTAAAATAAAACCGCTTTGACTTTCAAATTTAAATATATAAATCTTGAATAAATATTGTCCTGTACCTGTGACGATTCTGCTTGTACTGTGTCTTCTATTATGTGTTCAATTACCGTATGACCTCTAATATTGGCTAAATCCAGTGCTGTATATTCATCCTATATAAAATACAAACCAAAGATAAGTAAGAGGCAATAATTTATTAAATAACAAAAGAATATTAAGTCATTAGAACATTAGTCAATTATGACATTCAGAGATCTTCGCCTGACCATTGACATGTTTCAGCTTACTGACGAACTAACTATAGAAGCTGGCCTTCGGACAGTAATTTGTTTTGTTTATCTACCGATAGAGAGAAGGTCTGTTGTTGGTACCCCCGAAAAATACACCAGCTCTCTTTTTGTTCATTACCATAACTCATGGTCAATCAGACATCGAGAGGTTAAGCTGCTGATGAAAATGAGTGGGACTTAAGTATGAGGCACAACCCCATACCCAAAACAATGGGACTAGCATCACTAGCAGTTTATAATCATTTTACTATCAGCCTGGTAATTCTGATCGAGAATTTAGAATGGAAAGCTGGTTTTAAATGCATGTAATTGTGTGCGGCATTATAGATTCAGGTTACACATATTCATTTGGTCATTATGAGGGTGTGTTCATTAGATTATGTTTGGAACAAATAAAAATAAACAATCAAAGTTGTGTATGTTTCAACGTCGCAACGTCAGTTAACGAGTCATTGAACTGATAACACTTCGGATTAAAATATCAATATTTGCAAGTTCTTGTGTGAAAAATATGCTGTACCTTATCAGTAGCTTCCCAATTAATCCCACTGTGAAGCAGGAATCTTGTAACATTGATACATCCTGCTTCAGCAGAAACATGAAGTGCAGTTCTACCATCCTTAATGAAGAATTAGAGAATTACATCGAAAAAAATTACTTCCATAATATTGTTGTCTTCATGCACTAATTCTTGTCACAAGTACAATGTGACACACATAAGGTTTAATCCGTTTGAGCAATTGTACATTGATCTGCCAGACAACTCATAAATTTAAAAATGTCAATCTCCAGTATATGTGTCATTCATACTTTCTGATAACGCTTGATATCAGTAGCAGGATTTTACATGCGTCATAAATTGGCATACAAGTAGGCGAAGTACATAATTTAAGGCGATGCGGCATAGGTATATCAGTAATTTTTATTTCGTATGTGCATACCACATGAAAACCAATCAATATCGTATACTGGTTGATATAATGGAACAAAACAATTACATGTTGATTGATGTGAGAACAGAAAATTATAGTTGAGATGATATTATTTATGATGGATTTATGGTGCAGCATATACCTTTGACAAAGCATTTACATTTGCCCCAGAATATAGCATATCTTGTACTAATGTAACATCATCATTCATCGCAGCTTCATGAAGTAGTGGCATTTCATATGCCTGTAAAACAATTAATAGTATAAGATCAAAATAAGCGTTGCCACCATTCAAACATTTGAGGTTAAACAATACAATTAACGATATTAAACTACTTTTCAAGAACTGTCCTATATGTACAGTATATAAATATATATATGTATAAGATGCATAGTACATTTGAAACCCGAAGAATTATTCAATCACGAATGTAATATTGTATATACCTCTTTTTCCAAATTGTCTTGGCGTGAAATTTCTTTGTCTGATGACAAACTGACTTCGTTGATATCCTTACTTATGTTTCGTACAATTGCACCACCCACATCTACTAAAATAATTGTAGTTATTGTTAATAAAAAATACTGTTATGTATAGCATTAATATGCAACTTATCCAAACATGCACTGATCCACCCCAAGAAGTCATTCATTGAGATTTACA
>NW_003132349.1:165318-176908 GCF_000003605.2 Saccoglossus kowalevskii | reverse complement strand
CGGCATTGCTGCTTGCAGCTCTAATTTCCTCAACTCAAATTCTCTTTCCTTTTCTTCCGCTTCCAATCGTAACTTTTCCCTTCTTTCCTCAATCTCCCTTTCCTTTTCTCGCTGTTCTGCTTCCGCTTCCAGTCGTAACTTTTCCTTTCTTTCCTCAATCTCCATTTTCCTCACCTCTGCTTCTATTTCCATTTTTGCCTTTCTCTCTTCCCTCGCCGCTTGCCTGTCAGCCCGCTGAGAACTCAGTTGCTCCAAAATAAATTTCCTTTTATCTTCTCCAATCATTCCCAGTTCATCCGCCCAATCCATCAACACTTGTTTCGACATATCTTTCATCACGCTGGTCATGTTGTCTTCTATATGTCTTCACTGTTCCCGGATGAGCCCCCAGATGTCACACGCAACGTAATATTACCGTAATTGGAATAATGCAGGTGTGATGGTTCAAATACCAAAATGGCAACAGTAACATAAAGACTTCCATGGCGGCGATGATAACATACGAACACGGAGCCAACAGGTACTGAGGTTTCAACTGGTACTGGTATTATTATACTCTGCAAACATCAAGTACAATAACGCGGTAAAACTCCAAACCTCCAATAACTAGATACTTAAACTCCAACACAATTCAACGAGATATCCGATGTGAACTCAGTGCTGAACAACTCCCCTATATATACCTCCACTGTCTATAAATAGACCATTACATCAGCATACATAATGAGTCTGGCACTTACTACAAATTTCTAGAATGTTCCATTACCTTATATTGCCTCCTACAGTTTCTAAAAAAATCTAGAATATTCCACCCAGACACAGAACAGTTCTAGAACATTCTCAGTGACACGGAAGTGGTAAATAAGTCGTATGCGACAGCATCATACATGTAAACATAAATGTACTTACACTTGGAAGAATAGGTCTCGTGCAAAAGTGAGATGTATACACCTAAACACAGTTTTTGTTACATGATTTCATATTTATGAACATCACTATATTTATTACGTAAAACGAAATGAAGTTTATACGCATATAATCATTGTTTGAATAATCTTTGAAGTGAATCACCACATTTATTGTGCAAATTGCAGAACATATGCAAATTACTGTGTGGCAGTGGTGAAACTCGAAAGAGAGAAGCGGAAGTGAGAGCGCCACTGGTGTTTGGAGTGTGATTCAACGCGTTCATTCGGGGTTTGGAGCACATAGGCTTGTCAACTGACGGCGAATCCCCTAGTACGAGCACGAAGTGCGAGAACGGAAGACATTTCCCAGCCCTGTTGACGTCACAGCTAAAGATTGTCTGAATTTTAGGCAGTTATACACAATTTTAACTTTTAAAACAGTTCGCACAAACTGAATAAATTCTACTAGTATTGTGGACACACATAAACCAAAACCACGATCGAATCACGCAAATATTGCCCATTTTGTAGGGAAAACTACCATAGTTTCGACCAGATTTGATTTTCATGGAACTGTAGTTCTCATATACAGCCTTATTTTATTTAAAACAGTTAATCCTTTGCCCACCCTAAATAATATTTGGCACATGTCATAAAATAAGGCAACATAATTTATTTTCATATCCATAAATCAATTCGAGACCTGTAGGCAATGTTAATTTATATCAATTTTTCTCCAAAATTAACCATACAATCATAGCATATTATTAAAGAAATCTTGCGCCAAATTAATGAAAGAAAGCATATGTCGTTCAAGATGAGTTTTTCGTTTTAGGTTAAATTAAGGTAGAAGCCTACTCATCATTTTTGAGAAAGTTGGTCATAAATCACATGACAATGCTCATTGGTTTATCATGTAAAATCATGGAGCTATTGTCTATGTCACCATAAAATGACAATTCCATAGAGCTAAATTTTAAACAAAAATTGCATTTTTCAACACTTTTTGAAACCCAGAGTTTTGAAACAAATCAGGAAAACAAAAAGTACCCCATCAGTAACAATATATTTTTTTTAGACTATGTCACCAGCCTACAGTTTGAGATATGGATAATATCTCTGTCATAGGAACCTATGGTAAAAGCACTATAATACTGCCAAAGTGGCCGTTATCCACTTTAAAAATACATGATTTTCTCGTAAATTAACCTGGTGACCCCCAACTTTTTAAAGTCAATATTCTTGTATTGCCCGGAAGTACAATTTGTTAAAAAAATAATAAATTCTAGGTATTTGAAATCATCAGTTGGCTTCTGCCTTAACTGAGAGTTTATACAGTCACAACCACACAACGCGGCATAATCATGGAAACAATGTTTAAAAAATGTATACACGTTAATTTAGATTTAATGTTCCTTCCAATAGACCATTCATCCAGAGAGTAATGTTCCAACTTTGAACATTTTCCATAAAATAGGTGTAATCACATTATCAAAGACATGTGCTTTAAATACTAACTTGTAACAGTATATACACTAAAGCTAACTAGAATATGTTTTTAAAGATTAACTTAAGATCTGCACTGTCGAGCTAGTATAAATATTTAATAATGAGTAGAAATGTGTCTTATAGTATATACTAACGAATGCGACTTTGGGGGAACTTTGGTTAAGATCCGCAGGTGCTTGTGTTCGACCGAGCCTGGTTGACGCCAGGAAAGCGCATTAAAATTGCCATTTGATAGGGGGATGGCCACACAGACCTGTCATGTAGTCCCAAACAGGAAATGACTTCTATGGCAAAATGCACTAGCACTTGCAATTTTCACTTACAAAATAAAGTCAGGAAAAACAACAGTGACTTTCAATGTCAGGAACTGTCGCCTAGCACAAAAACATTTATTAAAATAAAATACCAGTCATGGTAATATGGTTTACATTTTGTGTGGTGACAATGGCAGAAATATGACTTTTCGGGGGTACCATCGAAAATATGTGGAAAATGAACACTGAGTCCAATTTATTAACTGTTACCACTTGATTTCATATTGAGTAGACCCAAATGGCGGAAAACGGTGGAAAATGTGGTATGGTAAAGTTGTGGGGGAGCACGATAGCCTATCCTCGGCCATGATCTATTACAGAAATAAACAATGCCACTATGGAGGGATTTGTTGAAATCACACAAATTTGTTGCGTAACTTTTTGTGGACGAACAATAAGATTGCTGAGGCAAAGATGAACCTGGTTCAAGCATCACAGACCATTTTTAGCACAATCAGAAGAGTCGATGCTTGATGACTTGGATGATGTTTTGTCACAGGAAATAAAATAGATGAAGATGTACTCTTAGATAAATTTCGTTATCGGAGAACAACCTTGGAAATCCAGTAGAAAATACTAGTAGGTGTTGCCGGGGCTTCTACCATTAAGTGTGGTCGGGGTTTCTACCGAGTTTGGTGAACTCAGCAGATTAGATTCATAAGTTGGTACGTACGGAAATCGTTACCAGGCGGTAAGGACGTACACATAGAAGAGATACATGTGGTCCGGTATGTACCACTTGGTAGGTTTATTTTTATTATACAGTAGAGCCAATCCATGACTGATACAATCACTAACTATAAACGAGTCTAGGGTGATGACTTAATCATAGTAGTAAGTTTGGACGGTTCGCTGACAGTTAATTTGGCTGCAGCTCCCCTCGTCAACAATCGAGCTGATGCTAACGTCGACTCACTAGTTGTTGCTCTGATGTTCCTCTTTATTCAAAGACAGCTCTTACCATTTGAACAAGTAAGCAACCAAATTGCGTAGTTTCTAATTTTAGAGATCTCTCCACTTTGTCATGGATGGTCATAGATTAAATTCATTGTTAGTTCAAGGACTGTTTTGATTGAGCAATAAATAACAATTGTTCTTACATAGAAGATAGAAGAATTCAATGAACAATGTGGAAAGACAATCATATTGTTGTCAGTGGGCAAGGTATGCACGTGACGTAGACGTAAAGTTCTCGATATAAAAACACGTCATTTTTCAGGTTTACATTATTGGGGGAATGTTTAGAAATTTCTCTGTTAACTCTGGTCTGAGATAACGGTTATTTCCCCAGATAATTATCGCATAATACAATAGTGTGACGACATGACCGTGGTGAATCTTATACACGTCTATATGGACGTTCTCATGTTAAAGATGTGCAAAGTTAAAGATACATACACATGAGTTATGTTTTTACTTGTATCTATATTTATTATACTACAATCCAATACACGAATGTACGGTGAATACAATTCAAGACATGCTCACGATATCCCATGCACGTTAATGTCTACCGATATCTACTTGAACTGCTATGCGTTCTATATATAGTACAGGGTTGTCGAATAGTGATGGCCCGCCTGACGCAGTGATGAAATCAGTTGCTTGCCGATAAAGATTTCCTTTCTTTATGTAACATTTAGAAGTCGGACCATCAAATGTCCAGATTGTACATTCTGGTACAGCTGCACAAGCTAGGCAACAGTCAGTTGCTGATTCTGTGGGTTCGATCCGGATAATATTACTGCCGCCTGTTGGATACTTCACACCAACTTGCATGTTACATCTTAATTGTACTGTAAATGATATAATTGACAAATATTGTATTACATAAGTGATTGAATGACAAATTTGGCACAGTCATACATTATGTTACATTCCTCGCTCATAATATTGATAAAAAGAACAAAATGGACATTAATTTTGAAAGCCTGGTATGTATATTGGGTAGTAGTATTCTATGAGACACAACTGCATATTTACTGAGAATCTGTTGATATTAAAATATTTGTAGTTTTAAAGTAATTGCACATAAGTTTTAATTAATAACACAGGAAATTACGAACGGTAAAATGCAACATACGAGATTCAACATGTGGCTATGGAAAATCGCAAGCAGACGAGCACCTCAATACACCACGGTAGGCAGACGCGCACCTCAATACACCACGGTAAGGAGACGCGCACCTCAATACACCACGGTAAGGAGACGCGCATCTCAATACACCACGTTAAGGAGACGAGCACCTTAATACACCACGGCACCGAGACGCGCACCTCAATACAACACAGTAGGCAGACGCGCACCTCAATACACCACAGTAGGCAGACCCCGAAAATGACTACATATTTCGTTTAATGAACATGGATTCACAGTAATTAGATGGACATGGGTAAGTAACGTCTATGACGTCACAGCCAAGTGCATAAACACTAAACATTCATGGTCAGTATGACCTGCCCAGGTGAGATTTCTGTTCATGCTCACTAGTAGAAAATAATAAAAGTAAATTCAAGTTACTAAAATAAACAAATAAATAAATAAATAAATAAATAAATAAATAAATAAATAAATAAATAAATAAATAAATAAATAAATAAATAAATAAATAAATAAATAAATAAATAAATAAAATTCACAAATTCAATCAAATGTCCACGAACATATTTATTACATAATATCATTTGATTTACAATACGTAAATAGTAATTATATGTTTGACCATCAATCACTGGTAGCATAGTTTTAGATTTAGACTCCTGGCTTGAGTTCAATTTTACCTGGACTTCAACACCAAAATGAAGAAATCCATTCCAGTGCTTCTGCTTCACACTGAACACAAATACGAGTATATAACGTGACCTCGGTTTACTTTGAACAAGATTCACATAGAGCTGTGTTCAGTGTTCTCTCTTCAGCTTTCATGATTATTTGCGAGTCTGACGTATAAAAAAAATACATGATTAGAAAATGCAATTCATCAGACCGAAGTAGCTGGCACGCTAATTTTTCTGATAGTTTGGTTTTATAATGCTAACGGTAGTAAATGGCCTGTTCTGAACGTTTTGATGATAAAAAAAAAGAAACTTGAAGATTGTTAGAATAATATCGAATAGTTAAAAATAGTATTACCACTGTTATACATTATTTGTACATACGCTCTTCAAATGAATATCACTTATATCCATTTTATCGATTGAATAATAGGCATCTGTTTGAGGGGAAGACAAACTATAAAACATAACATAAATCCATAACATAGTGTAAATATGTTTAGTTGGGAAATCAAGCTGTATATGACACTGACATTTAAAGTGGGGGGTTCGCCACCTGCGCATGCGTCAGATAGCCATAGCGTGTCATTGTTTACAAACAAGCGTCTATCCATGAGCTTTTGCGTTTTTAGCGTGTGTTGTTATCGTCGTTTGGAACTCACGCGTGCGTAGGTGACGACCCTTCCTCTTTAAAAAAAGATAAATTCATAAACATATAACATGTTAGCTTTGGTTCTTAATCCAACACAAGCATACGAAAATATAAGTTGAAATGGTTGTTTTTAATTTGAAGAAAATCATTGCTACTATATAAATCGTATTTTCTATGCGATCTTGTCCATACGCATGTTATGTACAACACGACTTGTTGCCCATCAAGTGTCGACTAAGTGATGTCGTAGTGTGATGTATTGTTGTGGAACCCAAATTGTCATTCCAATTTACCGGCTAATCAGCGATGGCATTACAGTTAGATGACAATTTCGGTTTCAAATACCCCGGGAAAGTGATCTGTGTTCTTCTAATTAGGTGTTCATATAAAAGTTTTTTTTCCACACAGAAACGACGAATTCGGCCGAATTTTGTTTGCAGTTGGCTTATAATATTACCCCAACAGATCGTTTTGCTGTGAAAGATTGGTATTTTTTTATTATTTGTAGGAATCTGAAAAACATGTTTCACAACTTGTCTCTTTATTTAGTTTCATGTCGTATTCAAGATGGCGGCCCTCATTCAGAAAATATCGCATTTTTTTTATCACTTGTGCGCCAGCTGACTGCGAATAAAACAATATTGATAGAGCAAGATTAAAAGATTGATGACGGCAATGAAGATTCAACATCAATGTGTGTTTGTATGTGTGTACTTGACAACACCTGGGATGCTGCTTATGCGCGAATCTACTAATTCTAACAATAGAATGTTTAAAATTATCCTATCTGGTTGAGCGACAGTACAATATGTCGAAAGTTCAAAAATACCTTATTTGCATAATCATCAGGAAGCACAGCACACCATTCACATTGTCGATGCTGCAGTCTTATTATGATTAATATTCTTTGGAGTATGATTTGATATGCAGTAACAGATGCCTGCCAATCAAAAAACTTCGAGATATCTGAGAGAAGATTGGATGTTATTTTCATTATTTTACTTATTAGTGGTGTGTGTTCTCGTGGAAAGACAGTCACTTAATCATTTCTAACCTACAGATATGTTACAGTATCTTCTCCATCGTAATTTGAGATCTTGCATAAATAATGACATATCTGAAAAATATGTTACTGAAATTATTAATGTGCTATATATTCTCTATAATATTCTTGTGACCTGCTATCTTTGACATGGAAAAATCTGTCAGCACTTGATGCTATTATAAAGTAGTGAGATACGGCTATTGTGTAAGCAGGACAAAACAAAAATCGATTACAACAGTAGAACGTTCAAAATAACATTATTTGGTTGCAAGACAACTTACCGTGACATGTATAATAAATTAGTACAATATTATTCGTGTTGTTGTTGCAGCAGTCTTAGTAACAGTCTTCTTTGATGTATGGTTTGTCAGATTCCTGTGGAGCAAACATATTTGACTATCATCGTACCAAGGGATTGAGTATTATTATTTTTAATTTTAGTTATAGGTGGCGTATGTTCTTGTGGAGGGACAGCTATGAAATCATTTCTAACTTACAGATAATATTATGTGTCTTGTCGATAATAATTGAAGATTTAGCATGAATATTGATTTAGTTGACAAATGTGCTACTGAAATTATTATTGTGGTTTGATTTCTCCTGATTACTGTGATATCCAGATAATATTATCATAATGTAAACCCCTCAATACATCACAGTACAATTCAAACATGCACACGTTGGGTTGTCATAATCTTTTTCACTGTAATTTTATTTCTATCTATCATTTTTACGGGCTATTCAAAAAATAGCATCTGTTTATCTTCCAAATCCATGTTTGTTAATAATTAATATGAGATATGAAAATATAAAGCACAATGTTTAAGTCGGAGGACACCCTCCTAGTTTTAGTGTCGGACTTTAGAATCGCCGAGGTTTAGGGATTAAAATTGGATTGGAACAATACCATGGAAACGTCTGCCAGCAATTGTTGATTGTACACCACATATAGGTATGAGAGATATTAATACACGCAATTGTAATCTTCATGTCACACGATGCTTTTTATTTGTGTAAGAATGACTCATGCTGATTCACTCCTCTAATATTTTATTGGCATATTGTCACAATTTTGTCAAAATATTTTGAAAACTTTGTCATGTTATGTATGATTAAAAACACTTAAACTGTGAATTAATGGGCAAGAAAGTAACCCGGTCGATGTATGGTCGTTGTGCTTTTGGGTTGGGAGGATTCCTACTTGAAACTATCATTTTGTAGAAGATTTGTTTGTATTTATTCATATTGAGGGCTCATTATGGGTATCTTTTTATAATGCATTGATCAGCTGATTGATGTCTTGAACACTGACCTTTGTAGAAAGGACCATAAATAAAAGCAGCATGTGATTATTTGCGATGCATTATGGGATAGCAATGAATATACAACTATATATTTTGAACATGGATAAAAGACTGGAATTTATGTTGGTAAGAAATATTTTGCAATGAAAACATCTATCAATAAGGGAATATTGTGTAAGGGTATATTGTACATGGCTTAGGCCACCAACACTTCTTTTCCAGCTGTGACGATTCAAAGTATGTCTCCACATTGATTGACAGCGGTGAATAATAAAAGTGAATGGGACAACATTTATGCAAAAGTAACATTGAATTAATATTGTCTAAGTAGTCTAAGTTTTAAAATGCGTTGACAACTTTGGATTTCCATGAATAGAGTTATTGCTAGTAAATCAAAAAGGTTCTTGTACATCATGCATTAATGGTGATAAAAGGAGCCAAGCCACATTGTTATTGCAAGAGAAGATTACGTTCAATGATCAGGAACTTCGTGTGACATAACCAACATTGATTAAATGTAAGTAATGTGCTAGAGTTGATGAAAAAAACGTAAAATGACATATAAAAGAGGGTTCCTCGTTGAAAGCATACATACAGCTGCCGTTTTGTTTAGTGTTATACTACTGCACATGCGCAATTTGTACAATGGCTGTCTGTGTGCATATTTGTTTTTGAAGAGGCGTTCATGAAAACATAATTTCTTTTAAAGAACTGTTACCAATATTTAAATATAATCACAATAATTAAAGCTATAAAAAGGACCAACGTATCACATTATGGCAAATTGTTAAATTATTATCAAAATCAAAAGATAATGCACTTACATATGCACGGTACAAACTAAATTGCAGATCAATGTTTCATAAAAGGTTTAAAAAATGTATGCTGAAATTTGTTACACAGTTGTTATTAGTGATATTGTGAATTTTCAGAGACGTTGCCACAAAATGTATCAAATTCATCCAATCATTTCCAGCTGACAGACTGTTAAATCATCTTGCTACGATTATGTTACTGATTGCCAGGGACACACACATTTCTGAAAAAAAATGAAAGTATTTTAATTTAGAGTAACATTAAATATGAAAATATGAACATAATCATATGCACTGATCAAGTATGAACTGAAAAAATTGTCAGATTTAAACTGCAAATAATGCAGACGGAAGATAATTGATTGATAATTGAGTTATAATTATATTTTTATAATCAAATATCAAAGCGTAAAGGATCAAGGGTAGACGTTTGTTCGTAAGCAAAGTCACGCTATGGCCATATGATGCATTCCCGCTTAAATTTTTACTTTTTGGTCCATTTCAGATGAACTTTGTTCTTATCAAATATAATTACGATTTTTTCAGATGTGTTAAATTATAACATTTGAATTGCGTGGGGGACATCATTCACATTGCACGTGGGCATGCATCTTCCTGGATTTAAATAATTTCATATCAATTCCGACAATTACTGAAGTTAATTTATGAAAAAGTATAGTATAATATTCATTGCTAGAAAGTCTCAGGATGTGATGGCCAATTAAAGAAGTCAGTGACGATGTGCACTCCACAGGAACTTGGTGGTGCCACTGCACAAATAGCGGGACACTCGTCTAAAAAAGTCTCGCCGAAGGGTATTTGCCTAGAACCTCCCATAAACACGAAGAAATGCTATGCCACGTTGTGGAAACATAGACCGTTGCTCAGAACAGCTACAGGCTGAAATCTCCTCGTTTCAAATGTATTTTTTATTTTCGCATTGTTGGTGGTAATAACATATTTTGTACTTTTCATTGAAAGATATTACATCGCTGTTGTTATCGTTATTAGTCAAGGGTTATAAGCTCTATACCACGTGTCATGGTGGCATATGTTTAAATTGAATTGTTAATGAGTTTGAATAAATCTTTGCATGATTATAAGTCAAATTATTTCTACACGTTTTATGACATTACATCAGTCTTGGAAGACGAGTAACAGTTATCTAGAAGACAGTATGTTAAAGCGGGAGGGTCGTCACCTGTGCACGCGCGGGAATTGAGTCTGCCCTGTGACATAAATATAGAACGACTATATGGAATTTATTTTCACGAGTGATATGGTGTATTCTGCGGCCGTATTTGCACTAGAAGAGCGAGATATACTGCGCCACATGAGAATATAACTTATATATCCCCACAATCATCGGACGAGGCTATGGTGTTCTATCATTTATTTACTGTTGCCACAGTTGAGTTGAGTTGTAGTTTACCTGTAGTACGTTTTACTAAACTTGAATATACTCTGGATTTAATACTGGCACCATTGCCTAAAGATGTCTTCTCAAACAAAATTAATTAAAAATGCTTACACAAATATTAAAATTTAATCGCATTGCCAGTTTCCTCTTATGTAAATCAGATAGTAAAAACACAGTAATTGCACAACATTCTGCAAGAGGGCCTAAACTGCACATGGGTATCCTGTAAGCAAAGTTCAGACGAGTCACTTAAGTATAAAACCTTTATTAATAAACAGTGTATGCAGAACGATACTGCATAGCGTAGAGAGACTGGGGGTCATCGCATTCATGTCCGCATCAATTGACAGAAGTCGTTTTCTATTTTATAACGGTAATTATTTATCACTTTGCTGATTCTTGATGAAAATGCACTAGCAAGAAGGATTGTACTATTCTTTATGGACTGGAAACGGCTTTTGCGGCCCGAGGTCGTGCGGCGGAAGCGCGCGAGCTTGCGAGGGAGCTTAAGCCGTATGATCGAGGGCCGCAAAAGCTGTATCCAGTCCATAAGGTTTTACCATATACCTTATATGAAAAAAAAGTCTTTAGTTATGTTATTTTTCGCTCGTCTGGCCCAAAAGAAAACCTATTCGATTTCACCCGGGTTTCGATACGGGCCTTTTTACTGGTGCGGATTTATACGGAGGATTCTAAATGACGCAAACGCGTCAACATCTCTCACACGACCGGTACCACATGACGTCATTGACAGGGATCTATTAGACAAACGAATGTCACCAAAGTATATCCACAAATTACGTTTTAATGAAACAGCAAATGGACATAAATTTATAACAATATTTTAA
>NW_003132349.1:108564-121274 GCF_000003605.2 Saccoglossus kowalevskii | reverse complement strand
ATTGATCAATCCAGACATGTCTCGGATACGAATCCAGAACTGAATTCTTTAAAACAAAATGGCCGCCAGTCGGCCATTTCGAACGTGATCCGAAAAAAAAAATAACGTGCATCAAGGTTCTATTATGTTTAATGTATGTACCAAATTTGAACAAAATCCGTCCATGCATAACTAAGATCCGGGTCCGGAATGATGAAAATGTGCGATTTTGATGCATTTTCGGCCTTAAAATGGCCGCTATTCGGCTATCATTAATCGGATCATGAAAAAAATGCATGTGCATATGTCCATATAATGTGTGATGTATGAGTGAAGTTTGAACTAAATCGGTCCATGCATGTTCGAGATACAGGTGATCACGGACGCACGGACAAACGGACGCACACAGGGCAAACCATAAGTCCCCGTTTTCAGACAACGACCAAACGGGGACTAAAAATAATTGATGATATCATCATGAAATGAACAAATCAGACAGATGACCATCAAAGGTACCTACATACCAAGTATCAAAGCAATTGAGCTGGTGGTTTTTAAGAACAAGTTGAAAATGCTATAGTCAGTGGACAACGAACAATCATCTATAAGCTCTGCTCATTGTGTGAACAAGAATCTTGTGTAAGAAAAATGGCATTTATTCTTATTGACATTCAAAATACAAAGATGGTAATTCCAATATTGGCACGGAATCACAATTGCTATATTACACAGCAAATTAAATAACAATCAAAGTTCATTGTTCAGTTGTGTTGATTACAATTAATTGACACATGTATAGGTGCATGTCGTGCATGATATTTTTCTACTAAAAGTGTGCTCACCAGGGCATTTAATGCATAGTGATCAGTAAAGCCATGTTTAAACTTTCAAGAATATCAGAAAAAACAGATATGTTACTTATGTTCATTTTAATGTTGCAAATTAGAGACCACGCTACAATTTCAAGCTGGGGAGAACACTGCCCTCTGTGACAAAAACAACAGCTGAGACAGGGTCACAAACTGCACAAATCAGTAATTTGAAAAATTTGTTATTAAATTTTATTTTTATATTCATTGCCACTAAACAATGGACAATACACATTTTACTATTCCAATTTAACTAGACTAGGGCAGAAACAAATTTTCTGTTTTCAGTCATCTTACAGCATAAAACCTACCCCTCAAAATATTATTTTTTAAATTTTGTGTACCAGTGAAGTGTATTACTATGACAATTTTTGAATTTAAGTTGGCCAAAAAATGTGCAACCGACTTTTAGCAGTTTTCCAAAAACTGGAAGTTAACGTTCCATCCCTATGTACATGTACAGGTCGGACAACATGCTGCTATAATCAGGAATCCTATATGAACTTTAGTATTCCCAAGGCAAAAACAAAAATAGTACTTTGGGGGCAGCTAGGAAATGGATAATCCCTATTTTCTAATGTTTACCCCACTGATAATAGGATTCCATTCTGTTGCAGATCCTGTCTTGGTTGATGTGGCATTGCAGTATGAAGAACGTAAAATAACAAACATAAGAATTTACGCTGATCAGACTACGACTCCTTTCTCAGGTTTCAAAATAAATTAGCTTCACACATATGGTGGGGGGTGATATCAGCATCCGTAATGCTGATGCATTTCAACTGATTGTCTTACCCAGCTGCCTTTCGAAGCAAAAACTTAGATTTGAAATTTTCAATTTACAATTAAAAGTATGAAAATTAAAAGTATGTGTCTCAAGGAGTGGCTTCTCTATTCAAACTGTATTTATTTCAATACTTCAATTTCAATATTTCAATTTCACGTTACATTTGAATGCCTCTAAGTATTCATTTACAGAAAGCTGTGTATTTTTTTTTTTTTTTTGCAATTTGACAAGTGAGAGACAACATAAAAAAAAAAACCTACACTTAGCGACTAGGCATTTCTGAAATCAACTGTCCCAGTTGAAATATGGTTGTTTGAGATAGGTGAGAAAGACCTGTATTTAGATTTCATCTAATAATAAATGAATAAACACAGACAACAAAAACATGACAAGTGAGTTAAGTACTGACAAAAACGTATACATATGACAAATAAGCAAAGTTCTAGAAACAAAATACAAACCAGATTTACGATTAAAAATAAATACAAAATTGGAGGTGAACATAACTGAAAGGAATATGGTCTCTAATATTTAATAATTCTTTCAGTGTTTGCTGACACCGGCGAATAATAAAATCTCTCATAACTGCAATCCTTCTAGTAGTTTGAGGCTGTGCCAAAATAAAAGTTCTTTATTTTCCTCTACAATTCAACTACTTTCAGCCCACCTAGATGTTAAAACAACACCTCTAAAACTTTTTTTTTAATGTTAACTACTTTTTACACTGAAACCAACAAATATATTAGAGAGAACTGGTGTTAAAATGGTTAGCCCTTTCTCTAATAATTCAAACACTCAACAAAATATAATTTAATTTTTCAGCCACCTCCAAAATTAATAATTTCTTCGTGGTCTAACTACTGAAAGGATTGTAGTATTTGACTGAAAATATGAATACATTTAAAGGGCTGTAATTACCTGAAAAGAAAGCTAAAATGGAAAGCGTAAACAAAATAGGAAGGATAGCCAAAAATAACCACATCTTTTTTTGTTTCTTGCCGTGACCATCCTGATCTGA
Source organism: Saccoglossus kowalevskii (assembly GCF_000003605.2). Taxonomy (NCBI): domain Eukaryota; kingdom Metazoa; phylum Hemichordata; class Enteropneusta; family Harrimaniidae; genus Saccoglossus; species Saccoglossus kowalevskii. Next base: position 118,621 of record NW_003132349.1, on the reverse strand, counting down.
TTTTTACGAGAAGCCACATTGAGAGGGGGGAGGGGGTTATTGACAATTTCACTGTTGTATTTTCTCCACTAACAATTACTCACAATTACAAAGGTGAGTTACGCCATTACAAGATTAGTCATATTTGAGATAAGTCATATTAAAGGTAGGAGTAAATATGGTATTTCTGCAGATTCTCTTGCACCACAGTATGACCTTCCCTATTAAGTAGAACAGCCAAAACGAGTGTCACTAGATGTTAATCTGCTACTATGTACAATATTATTTTATTTTTCAACAAATCAATCACATCCACTTATTTGTGCTTTCAAGGTGACATACAACAGTATGCTATTATAAATTTGTACGAGTCAAGAAAACCAGTTCAATGGACATAAGTTCTGGTGGCTTTTGAATCAAAAAATCATACAAATTGTGAAACAATAACAGTTGGTATGTACAGCATGTATATAATTTTCGACCACCTGACCAGATTATAACCAGAGAAAATGAAACGTAACCGTCTAAAAACGATACTGAAATGAAAGACGCATTTGGAAAAGCTGTTCCATAGACTTGTGGTTTATATTTTGTATGAATATTTACCACTAATTTGTAAATTACATGAAATGTCTGTCTAATTTAATGTATTACCTATCCCAGAGACAAGTCGCTTGCTAAAAAGCCTGTCGCACTGAGCCCCTTCAGATGATAAAACAATAATGCTACACTAATATCAATAGAAACTAACTATGTTACGTAAAAAAAAAAGCATCATCAAGGTTACTATTTATCCGGAGTTTCATAGACTGGTTCTTCCGTTGCGGTATCATCTAGTAAATGTGCAGTCGTAGCATCTGGTACCCACATACCAGAGTCCACACAACGCTTCATATGGTACTGTGCCTCTTTGACTTCCATCTCTTGTAGGGTCTTCTGTAACAACTCAATATCTTTGGATTCAAAACATTTCTGTAAGCACTGCAATTAAGTGAATGAGTCAGTGAATGTGTAGCAACAATTAGTTGTGACCTGGTAACAACAAATACTCGCATGATGTAATGATAGACTGGCCCAGCTGTGGTGAATTTTTTTCAGTTAAATGATAATAATAATAATAAAAAAAAAATTTGAAAAAATAGTTTTGCGAAAGGTGGGGTGAATGCGAAACCACCACAGACATCAACTATTGTTTTCTGTGCTGATTGCGTTTGACTGTAACCCAGGCAAGATAAGGCTACACGCAAGGCTACCTCTCTCCGTTAGAATAATTTGTACGGAACGTTATAAATAGTAATTCTTTTGTTATGATTGACGATCGAGAAACTTGAAGAAAAGTGAAGTCTTCAGGTACAAAGTTTAACTAGATATAGTTTAAAGGTCAAATTACTCTGATTGGATAACATTCTTGCCTGTCATTCTGCTCATTAACATAAAAACTAGTATGAAAACACACTAGTTCCTGCTTTCACCACAGAGGGCGCGTCAAAAAACCTCCAGTCTGGGTGATTTCGCGGTCACGGGAGATTTCGCTTTTTTTTTACTAGTATTTAATTTTAAATATTTAAAAAGAAATAAATTGCCTAGACTGTGCAAGTCTATGTAATGACAATAAATCATAATAATGACAGCTGAAAGTTTATTTTGAGAAAATATCACAAAGATGGGTATCATTTTAGCCAATTTTGAAAACCAACAGCAGTTGCCCATCTCCACGATTTTTGGAGTTGAGTGCCCTGGTCAAGTATGGTATCAGCAAAAATAGAAAAATTAAAATCCAGGTAATACTTACTTCAGGTAAACTTTCAAACACCTCAACAGGGTCTAGTCCTCCGGGTCCGAGTCGAGCTTCACGTTCTTTGGCTAATTCCTGTATAAAGATGACAGATCACATGACAATAATATGAGGTTAGTATGAGGATACTGCAAAGTATGCACAAAGACAGTACAATAAAGAAAAAGATACAGAGCAGATGACAAAATCCCCCTGGAAAAAAAAACATGTACATGACAAATGCTGTCTGGTATACGGTGGTGAGACAAAAACAAAAACAAGATTAATTTACTTGTATTAAGCCAACCAATTATTTAAGAACTCCCATTTACGATAGTGATATTGTTCCTTTCCTTTATATAGGGCTATTTCCAACTCTATTTTTCTATTTTCACGGACTAGTGATTTAAACGCATTTGCAGAAGGGATTGTAGCATTTCTTCTACAGCTATAAATATACTTTTTGAACAGTAAAATGAAACGGTTTAAATTTAGATTGTCATAATTTAAAATACCGGGTACCTAAAATTATATTTACTTTATTACACTATTTGTTGAATAATACTACACTCTGCCTGCAATGCATTCCACCTTATTATTCCTCACAGGAATACATCATGGGAATGCCAAAATCCAAAATGTTTAGAACAGATTTAGCGAACTTCTCTGTGTGGGGTCTGGTCAACCCTGGGGGCAGCCATGTTTGTTTTTTATAATTAGAGGTTGCTTATGCGCTTAATCATTCCATATTAGGAATTCGCATTCCCTAATATGGTAGGATGAAAACACCTGTGAAATACTGCAGAATTGCGCACGCTTTAACTTATGGTGTTACAGTGACAGATGTATAATAATATTATATACTGATAAAACCCCTTTATTGAAATACTATTGCTAATACAAGTGAAAAAAGTCTTAACAAAAATTGCAAGTTGTCAAATGTCTTCAACATTGTGTACGGTCACTTTTGTGTATGTACTGTTAGTGGGTGTATTTGTTTCCTGAATAAATTCTTCCTCCAGGTTCTCATTAGTATTCATGACAATGGTTAGAACCACTTAGATTGGAGACAGCATGATCTTTATTGCATTTTGTATGAATGTTGCAAACCAGTATACCTTTATCTATCCTTGGCTTGAAACATTTCCACATTGACACTGGAGATTATTTAAATGTGTATATTATACCAAATAATGAATACAAATGTTTGAGAAAATCAGGGGTTCACTTGGATTGGAAAAATCAGAGGAATGCTGGACTAACTAGGCTTCACTTACAGTGGGGGCGCCCTCTGAAGACTGTGTGCCAACTTCTTTTGTTTTTCCCCTCAGAAAATATGCCCAATAAAGCATGATTTTGCTAATAATATTAACAGTGGTAATATGGCATGATTTTTGCATGAAATGATACTGAAACAACGTATGCAGGTTTTTGAGAAAATATACTCGCCTCTTCTGCTTTTTTAAGTGCTGCATCATATCTTGCCTTCGCACGGCCCTTAACTCGTTCTTTAAATGATTCAAGTTCATCGTTGAAACAGTCTTGATAGACTTTATCAGCTTTTTTAATCCTGTAAATATCAAGAAAGTTTAGAAATATTGAAATGGCCTTGAATGGTATTGAAAGTCAGATGGTTGGCTGGCATATTATTATTTGTCAATGAAAAACATGGAATAGATGATGGTCATCATGCACATAACATTATGTTTTATATAATAACATCAAGTACAATTATACTGTACGCCCATATTTTAGAAGCTACACCTACTTCTGCAAAACCACACCCAAATTGTAACTAGATGTTCAATTTAGCAGTTTATAGATTTTCAAGTTATAGGCAACATAATTTTTTTGTTTTTGGTGAATGTCCACATTTAGCAACTCAAAATTTACAGTTACGGGCAACATGTTGAATGTTGCCCATAATGATATGCAGAAAGCTCAGTTAACTTTTTGTAACTTGAAGTTCGTAACTTGATCAATTCAGCATCTCTGCCTCTCTGGTATATACAACACATGTAAAATAATACACTGGCTATTCAGATGAATGTACACTGCGCAAGGTTCATTCAATACGTGGAAAACTCATAACAACAAATCATATAATTCAGATGGCTGTTTGGAATATCAGTAGTTTTATGTTCAATAGTTTCCCCTCACTTGAAAGCATGTGGAACACACTCTGCCATGAGGGAATGTGTGTAAAATATTTAAGTATTTAATTTGGCCTTTCAGATATGCATGTTTACAGTTTAGGTCCTAGATATCTATATGAATTATACTGTAGAACTAGAAATTGTATTTATAAAATATTTTCACCAAATGTAGCACTTTGGAACAGTTCAGTTTTCGCGGAACAACCTTTCCATGGTATTTGCATACCTATTATAAGAAGTGAATCATCATGGTTTTATTTTACAACAATGGCTGACATAAATTACATATAGTGAGTGGTGTAGTGATGTGAAATAACCCCCTTCCCCAATCGACTGCAGACAAATATAACAGGCAAACAAAAATATTTACACATTATTTCTGCAGTTTAACTGCAAAAAAATAAAACAGTGCAAATAATTTCTAGTTATAGAACCAGGTAGTTGTATTCACCAAACCTGATTTTAAACAAATTTACGGTATGTTACACTTTTTGGAATTTTTAGAATTTTCATTGGAAAAGATACAGATGCATATAGAGTGGCTTAGGGAATTTTGGGTATTGTTCTACTGATCAAAACACACTTCACAAGTTCACCAAACTTTCTGGGTTTTCATAAAATTTTAGAATGTTTAAAAACACATTGACCAATGACAGAAGTAGAGTGCATTCAAATAATTCTCTAATCCCAAGACAAAAGATGCCATGGCAACCACCGACTGTGAATGCACTACAAAACAAAGCAATGGAATCAGAAGTAATTTTACACCTGGTAAATAAAACAACTACTAGTATATCACCTTTTTTTTCAATTACTCCAAAACTTACTTTGTAAAGAATGGTCTAATACAAGCCCTTGGATCTTCCTTCATAGTTTTTGCCAGTTCCAGTATGTACTGCATGACAATTGTTTGATGAGCAACTTGGGCCATTAGTCCGTGTTTCTATCAAATGCAAAATTAACAATAGTTATGAATAAAAAAACAGTGAGGACGAATCTCATGGAACAATCGCTGTGGGCAATACCGTGGTAAAGGTATAGAAAGCAAGCATGGTGATAAGGAATTGAGCACGGCCGTCTTTCATGATGGCATGGCTATACTGTATTTATCCTGCAAACAAGTATTGCCATACATAGTGAATGTTATTATAGAGGTTATTACAGGACAATTTTGCAATTTTGTTACTGAAACCACCATATTGTTTGAAACACCAAAACAGCAACGTTGCAAGGTAAGCTGCTGACTAGTATGCTAGGCAACACATTCACAATATAAAACATGTTTACTGTTGCTTGATTTTCCCAATTGTTTCCCAAAAATTAAGTAGGCCGCATTAGAGAGACGTCAGTTTCACATTATATTTACTATTGGTGACTCTCTAAGCTGCTGAAAATTTGATCACAGCCGAATCTACATAATAACTAAGCAAAGTTTGCCAACATTTTTTAACCCAGATTTCTAGCAAATACTGTGAAATACTTTATTTTAGCTGGAATTAAATTTCACTGGAAAAACCTTTTAGGTGTTTCGTAAGGAATTTATTTTCACTGATTTTTGATGAGTTGAAAAAAGGTATATATTTTATTTTCAGTGAATCAGTCCTACAGCGAAAATTAATTCTGAGTTAAAATAATGCAATTTATAGTACCGAATTGTTGCATTTGGTATGCAGCACATTATCATACTATTGTTAGTCAAATGCTTCAAACAAATGATATCCGATAATACAGCTATAAACAGGTGAACATACCTCTTCAACTTCTAAGTCTATACACCAAATAGCCAGATAATTTGCTGTCTCTTCACAAGCTAAGATAGGATGCTCCAATAAAAATGTCATACTGTCGTCCCATCGTCTCATCATACCAAATTTCTTGATGTGTGCTTCATTGACTTCCATGAAAGATTTCTGCAGAGTCAAAATACATACCAAGAGTGTCAAGCAAAAAGATCACAAGAAGTTATGAAGATGGTAAATACATGTATGAAATTTTTTCTGTAGTGTATATTTAACTATTTTGATCATTTTCATTGGGTTTTAGTTCCGGTGTAAGTGGGGATGTTGAATTTGTACACTGAAAGAATAGTTTCTTAGCTCAGTTTCTCCGAAGAAATTTGTAAAACAAATACAGTAAAATACTTTATTTTCGCTTGGAATTAATTTTTGCTGAAGGAATGATTCATTAAGAATAATATCCAGGGATTATACCTTTTTTCCCATATTTTACAAGCAAGTTGTCAAAAATCAGTGAAAAAAATTCCATAGATAACACCCAAATTATATTTTCAGCCAAAATTAATTCCAGCTAAAATAAAGTATTTTACAGTACATATTTGAAGGTAATAGAGGATAAAAAAACATTGGTCATTGATCACTTTGAAACAGCTGGCCTTTTGATGTATAGTTTACTTCAAATTTCTTGTTACTCCCCAGAGGCGGTCACTATGGTCACTCAAACATCTGATTAAAATATTATACATTGGCATATGGGAATAGTATGGGGGAAGGCAAACTCCCGACAGTTTCCTTCAATGCCTCCTCACCATCATGTTAAAGCAATTATACTAGGACTGGTTTACCTTCCAATTAGAGTATGCCTTCCTTAAATAATGACCTGCAATAATTAGTTCTGATTATTTGCTGCAAGATCTTAGAGTGAATTGCATGGGTAAAAAAACCCTGTAACACTAGCTCTGATTGGTTGCTATGCCAGCAAGATCTGCAACACTAGTTCTGATTGGTTGGTGTTCCAACAACATCTGAGTGTGATGTGCATAGGTAAAGGCAATGTACAACAATCATGTCAGATTTTAATCAGATTGGTGATAAACTAATACACGGTATACTATAATATACACTCACATGTTTTTGGTCAAGTTCTTCTTCTGTCATGTCTTCTTCTTTTTTTTGATAGGGATTTATTATCGTCTTCTGCCAAGCATCATGACTCAGGGTGTCAACATTCCATGGTGTTAACTACAACAAAATATACAAGAGTTCAACAATATTTCATCATGCATTCATCGGAAATTAGTATCAAGCATACACGTACTTCTATCAGTGTTCTCCCCAGGATACAGACATTGTGGTGGTACTGCCACAGTGCTTTGTTTTACCACCACACTGGTCTGACACTGACACAATCATTATCCAGACAGCCACAGTGGTTTATTTCCACTCAGTCTTTGCTGACTTTTTAAATTAAATTCACGAAGACATGTATTTGTACAAGTTTTGTCAGTGAATAATTGCGCTTTTGAGCATTTTAAAGAATATGTTAATTATTATAATTAAGTCAATAATTTTTTACTATTAGAGGTTTAAATTTTCTGGTGAAAACACGGATTCCCAGACGTGAAAGCTCAGCCATAATAATTTATTATACTGTAGAATACTTTATTTTCGCTATTTTCGCTGAAGGAATGATTTCGTGAAAATAAAATCCAGCGAATATACTTTTTTTCCAATATTTCACATTAAACTCAAAAATCAATCATTAATCAATCAATAATTAATTAATCATTAATTAATCAAAAATCAGTGAAAATAAATTCCATACAAAACGCCCAAAAAGCCTTTTCAGCGAAAATTAATTCCAGCGAAAATAAAGTATTCTACAGTAATAAATCTTGTTTCATGTAACAAAATAGAACAAGTAGGTATTGATTTTAATAACTTTTATTTAAATATTGCTATGATGTTGTGGTTCACACAGCTGCAAATATGGGCCCATTTCATAATATGTGAAAAATTTGCCCACCATGCAACCAGAAACATGTGAGCGCCCTCTAGTGTCCACTTTTCAGTTTTTCAATATGTGGGACCAGCACGGCTGGTTTATTAGAAATTTATTTTATTTGGTGGTATGTCTATTATTACATGCTGTATGTTATAACTATTCAAAAACGATCATGTGACTTTTCAACTTGTAAAAGTACATTTTATTTTGTAACCACTCAACAGCTATGAGGTTATGTCTTCCATACTGTATCCTCGAGGGCGGACATCCGGGCAATTTCTACCGCCTGGCAACCCTCGCAGTGAAAACAAAGACCAAAAACTCGCAGAAAACGGTACTTTGGGATGTTTGTTGAGACTCCCCTGAACAGTGTAACAAGACTAACCCTACGTGTGTAACATATATAAATTTGGTTGTTCAGGATTACTTCAAAGTTGAGTTTGTGTTGTTTTCTCGAGTTTTCACCGGCTCCACCGGCGTTCCACAGTAGCGCGCATAAAGCCCATAGAATCACGTGGTACAGTGGTGCGCGTCTTAGCAACGTGGAACGTCTGTGACGTAGCTCCGCCCCCGAGGATACTGTAAAATCATTTATTTTCACTGACATTTAATTTCACTATTTTGATGTTTTGAGGATATTCACTGTTTTATTGTTATTTTACATAGATTCAATTTAGTGGATTTTACTTATCAGCGAAATAGTAAAATTAAATACCAGTGAATAATTAATGCTTGTACAGTACTGTAATGTAGTTGATGAAAAATAAAATCAATTACAGTTTTACTTTAAATCTTTTGAGGTTTTGTTTGAAGCAAATGTATGGCAATTTTTCCCACAATGTAGGGCACGACACATTCTAATGTCACACACATTTTATTTTTTTAGAAACCAAGAACTATTATCCTTGGGGCAGAGCTACGTCACAGAATGTTCTATATTGCTAATGTATTTCAATGGGCTCTGCGCAAGCTGCTGTGGAATGCCGTTCAAACAGCCGATGAAAAAGGCTAAAGTCGAGGAAGCAACACAAACTCAACTTTGAAGTAATCTTGAGCAACCAAATCTATATATGTTGCACACGTAGAGGTAATCTTGTTACACTGTTCAGGGGAGTCTCAACAACTATCCCAAAGTACCGTTTTCTGAAAGTTTTTCGGCTTCTGTTTTCACCGTGATGGTTGCCAGGTGTTGAAAATGCCCGGAAGTCTGCCCCCAAGGATTATAAAAATTTTAGTAGCAACAGGGGAAATATTTATTTGTAATTGAGACATTCTCTGAATGTTGGGCTCCTATGCTAACCTACCCCGGTATATGTCATTTGAAAGCTTAGATATAGGTGAATATGATATATGCCACAAATCTATAGGAATACAGGTACGATGCCAATTTTGCTATTGTGTTTTTGTAATTATCATTTTTTAACAGTTTTCCGTCATGCAAATGACCTGTAAATTGGACAGGAGTTTCACAATAATATAGGCTAAATGATTGCATCTTAATTTTCTTTATCTATCTTTGCTTTCTGGACATGACCAAATAATCACAAGCACGCTATCTATCAAGTATTAACTAGAAATAATATGACAACACATTTGACTTGCTCACTCCTATGTTTTAGCTATGATTTTTAAGTTAAAATTCATTGTATAGCAATGTGTACATGTTTTTTTCAGATAACAGAAAGAAAAATACAATTTAAAATACCCTTTCTTTCTTTGCCAGTTCTTCTTCTTTCTTCCTATACTCATCTTCCTGTCGTTGCAATTCATCTAATTCTTTTTTGGTTTTCTTCAATTCCTCTTGCTGAAAGTATTAATGACAAATAATGAAAGGCTTGTCATTGCCACATGGTCAGGGATCTCACCAGCTTACTGCAAGTGCTGTTCATTCATGAATCAATATTGGTAAAAAGCACAAGAGGGTAGGGTGAAGCCTTAAGTCCCACTTGGAATGCAGAGGATTGAATGTGACAGATTGGGGGGAATATTACCTCATTACGTCTTTTTTGGGAAAATAAAATTGCAAAATTAATTACATCAGGTTAAAATTATTAGAGTTTGTTGGATCACAGTTGAACTCTTTATCACTGTCGAGTGTGTTTGAACGTACTCATGATGTGAAGCCTTTTCCGTATGTTGTTTTCTTGCACAATTTGACCAACAATGTCCTTTGTTTCGATAGATCTTAGACTAGTCTTTTAACAATCTGATTAAAATCTGATGTAGTGTACGGGCTTTAATTATTTTGGCTGTAAACTTATTTTAATTTTATTTTTATTACTTTTGTTATTAATGCCCTTTTATTTTATTATTTTACTTTGATTTTGATTTTTTTTAATTCCGCCCTACCTACATCTGATCCGACGCCTATATAAGTCCCGTTCAAATCTCGCGTAAGTAACAGCCA
>NW_003132349.1:95001-105214 GCF_000003605.2 Saccoglossus kowalevskii | reverse complement strand
AACTAAGCCATAATCCTGCCAGTGTTTTAACATCATGGAGTTCATTTAATTTAGTTAAATATGGTGCTTGTTTAATTTAATTGGTTATTTATCAGTATGTTCGTAGTTTTGGGTTCTTTCTAACATATGAAACATTTGAACTGTTATGGCTTTCACTCCCACCTAAAGCATAAATTAGAGTGTCGCCAATTTTATTATTACAGAATTATTTGAGTAGTAATTCAAGAAATTTTGTTTAAGGTGACCCAATTTTCTTGATTCGTAAAAAAAAAATTGTTTAAGAAAGCAGACTGACAATATTGATAACAAAAGATTTCTTACACTGTTGCCTGTTTTATAAGTTCTTTTTTCTCTTTTTCCTGTTGTTCCATCCTTTGAAGACGTGCATCGTGTCTCCATCGGAAAAGACTTGGAGTATCAATGTTAGGGTGAGTGTCATCCTCATCATCTGACACCTGTAACAAAAATAACATCCAGTTTCAATCATGGTACACTGACCAAATTTTGAAGGAACTGCAGACGGGAGCTAATATTTCAGATGCCAAAGTCAATTTTCATTTTTTGGAATTAACTTCATGCCATTAACTTCATGCTAAATGGTTAATTGAAGCTGTGCAGTCTATTGAAATTGCAGGGAATTGTAAGAGAGCTTCCAACTTGCTGGCATTACAGATCAACTGAAGCCACTTCGCGAACATGTGGAACAAGGTGACAGTCATATGAATATTGCCTTTTTTCTAAAATCTCCCTTTTTTAAAACCAGAATTCAGATGAATACATTTTCATTCACTAGTCGTGTATTACTAGTATAACATACAGAAGATAAACTTCATGTCTGAACTTGTTTTTATAAATTTTACGGTGCTGTCACGCTGAGGTGTCAGATTTTAGACAAGTATTTTTCAAGTTTTTAACTAATATTTGTGTAAAAAAAAATATTCATTTTTTTTAACAATGAAATAACAACATTAAATGAATACTTTTTTTACACTGCTTGAATGACGTAAATGCGAGTGTTGTGTGGTGCGTTTGGTACATGGCAGTAATACAAAATACAGCGCCACCAGGAGCGAAATTAAAATAAATACCAGTAACCCCTAAACGAAATTTTCATGCATTTTAATTTTAGTACAGAGAGCCACCTCCCCGAACCATGCAAAAAATAAACTGCGCAAATAATATCTTGTTCAACGGTATTTTGTTGGTTGCTTAAACTGTTTGTAACGTCTAAATTAGAACCAAATTTAGGCCTTTCACTCAAATTTCTATTTCCCATTACACATTGACGAAGTACTAGGAATTGTGTAGCAATGGTTAACACATTGTCTGCTGACACCTTTTTTTTCTAAAACAAATAGGCTTTCAGTAGACAATGTAGTAAAGGCCTCCACAAACCACTATGGGCAAAATTATGGAGGTGTGGCAAGTTACTGGCTGACTGTTAAAGTGATAAGAGAGGTGTATAAATAAACACAGAAAACCTGCTGATAAGCAGTTAATGGAGGGTAATTTATTTGCTGACAGTGTTACATAAAAGTGATTGACAATAGTTCATTGACAAGGAAGGGACTAAGATTTCAAGGACATCTTGATTAAATAATCATCATAAATACCAGTACTATGGTATTTTGCAATCCCTGTTAAATCATAGACAGTATATAGTGTATTCTACTATACTGTCTATGGTTAAATATGTAGATTTAGTGGAATTCTCCTCATAGATGTTGCATGTAGAATGGTTTATGATTGCATTTGTTTATTTTGTTTTAGCCAACTTTACACATGTACATAACCACCCACTCACTATCACAAAGAACATTATGGCAGGGATAAACAAGCCCCTATCACTGGATACCATCAGATAAAAAGATGTTTGATATTGCACTAGCTACTAAGTGTCCTTATCAAAATGTTTTACTCAAAGCTACAAACAACAATCAAAGTTGAGCCCCATGGAGAATGGTAGAAAAAACAGGCTGCATAGTAACATCATACAATGTAATACATCATACATCCAAATTAGCATCGACAGGCAATTCCCTGCCTTAGTCGATAAGTGCTTCCCGACAAGGAACAATCTCATAAAAATTTTAATAGAAATACAATCACAGTTAGCTATACTAATATGCGTCCCATATCAAACATGGCATGGTGTGATGACTATATATCACTTTAAAGCAGGGGAGTTGTCACCTGCGCATGGGTCAGATGGCCATAGCGTGTCATTGTTTACACACAAGCGTCTACCCATGAGCCTTTGCGTTTTTAGCATGTGTTGTTATCGTCGCTTGGGACTCAATCCCGTGCGCACGCAGGTGATGACCCTCCCGCTTTAAACGTAACTAATGAAATAAATACATATACAATAATAATAATTTGTACTACTATACAGGGAAGAGATCAATATTAATTAATAACAGGCAACAGAGAAAAATATTTTCGATTAGCAGTGAATCAAATGAGCTTCGCAACTTCCTAAAAAAATGTGACTTTGAGCAATAATTTCAGTAATTTATACCCAAATATGGGGGTAGTTAATAACAATGAAAGATACTGGCAACATTTGAGGGATCACGCCATACTTGTAGCTTTGTTTTTGAGAATAAGCTAAGTCTTGAAGAATTGTGCAGGAAATGTTTGAGAGACTATGACACAACTTTATCCTTGATAATAGTAATAATAAAGTTACCACATTCATTGTTTTAATGCTATATTATAATTGTGCCATATATATAAATGTCATAAAAAAGAAATACTGTGGAATACTTTATTTTCGCTGGAATTAATTTTCGCTGAAAAGTTTTTTGGGCGTTTTGTATGGAATTTATTTTCACTGATTTTTGATGAGTTTAATGTGAAATATAAGAAAAAAAGTATATTCGCTGGATTTTATTTTCACGGAATCATACCTTCAGAGAAAATAGCGAAAATAAATTCCAAGCGAAAATAAAGTGTTCTACAGTAGATTAATTAAAATTAAATTCATTCACCAACACAAAGAAATCTTCCCACACACATTGGTCCGCTAAGGGAACAGGGAAGCATAGACATAAGAGTACTGCAACAGAACAGTGCAATGAAGTTCTAGAAAGTTCCTGTATACTCGTGATAATTATATCATTACGACTTCCACAAAAGCAACACTGTCAAGACGTGTAGATTGAAATCACATTTACAGAAGGTTTTGGGAGTAAAAAAAAAAAAAAAAAACACTTTCATATGACGTCATCAATGGTGTAAATACGGAGGGGAATCCCACAAACAAAGCCATTTGAGAAAACAACACATGACGTCGTACTTCGATCTACAAAGTACCCGCGATATAAACGTATGCAACACAGTTACCTGTGAATACCAATGAATCTGGTGTACAATAAATATATACACGATCTTTCTGATTGCAGTTTATCAATGTCGCCGACTTTATAGAGAAATACACAAAAATTCACCCACCTCAATATGATCCCATTTACTGTAGTCCACCATTTTGTCTTTTACCTTACCCAACAATCATTGCGAGTTGAGGGCGCTCATACACTCCCCTGGAAACTACTATTTAACATGAAAATGCAATTTAGTTTTGGCCCTCTGAATAAAATAATACATGTAGTTTTCTCATGCTCACTAGCAAAATTACCGATAAAATTAATCGATAAAATCGTTTTCGCAATTAATTATTAATGATTTTCCTCACTTCCCGTGTTCTCTCGCGAGATGATGCGAGACTTTATCCATAAGTAAAATGGACCCATTCGAGAGAACATCGATTGATACAATCCTCCACTGAAAACAACAATTTACTGCCGCAAACATGACGAGTACGACGCAAGCCCCTGGCAGATTTGCTGAATATTTTGTTGTCTGTGGCCTAGACATATCATCAGGACTTGAACCCGATCAGCTCTCCGGTAAGTCGAATAATAATAATTTGATGTGATGTATGTATTTTATCAAAACCAAACTTGTTGACAAAATCAGCTGAGCGCGTCACTCGCTGATAAACATCACCAAAACACACATTCATGATTCTATCGAACAGCATGAAATTTACCCTATACACAAAAACCCAAAATGTTCACTGCGTGGATATTAATAATGACAAATATTAAAACTACACAAGTAATAATTTTATCAGCCAATTTCACGAGACAAACAGGAAGTCGAATCGTTTCACCGTCTTGTCTTTCCACTTTCGCAGAAATTATGTTACAACTTACGAAGTTCTTTCATGTATAGTGGCATTTTCTGAGCCTTGTAGAATTTGACTAGGCAATCACTGGCCGTTGTCAGCATAAGTGTCTACAGTAAACAACAGTTTAACACATTTTTTTTATTTAAATCCGAGATAATTGCCCAACAGCAATTTGCCTTTTTACCTCTACTTGCACTTGAAGTTGTATCGATAAATATAATTACCGCACGGAAGTAATTATGAAAAAATATTTATACGGTTTAATTTTGTTTTTTCATCAGTACTTTTATTTAACTGTCACATTTGTTGATTCTAGTGTCAGCGAGCACCTTAGTCCCTCTATGTGCTACTTTGTACCACATATTATAACAGTATTCCCTTTTCTTTTTATGTCCTGATGGAGGTCATTTAAAAAATGGTGAACCTAAATTATGTACTAGTATTCTATTTTGTTGCCTTAAAGTTTTTATCACATTGAATATTGCAAATTTTGTTTATATTATTTTTTGATATATTGCCTGCTGTTCGAGAAACCTTCCTGGGCACTCTTTTCCAAAGTCTGTCTTGCGTCATTAACAACAATTCTCAGCTCCAGCTGGGTGAACAATACATGTAAACAAAAGTACTGTAAAATACTTTATTTCTGCTTTGAATTTATTTTCGCTGATGGGATGACTCAGTGAAAATAAAATCCAGCGAATATACCTTTTTTCCTATATTTCACATGCAACTCATCATAATCAACATAAAAAACAGTCAAAAAGTCTTTTCAGCAAAAATGAATTCAAGCTAAAATTAAGTATTTTACAGTGTACAATTAGGTGTAGACCAAACATTAAACACATACATGTAACATAACTGTATCTAGATTTCAGTATCAAATGTTTGCTAGTTGGACCTAGCATTTGATATTTACAGTTTTTGGGATGCTCCCTAAAATTTACACTGTCCAAAAACTAATAACACAAAGTTTCTTACTTTTGATTCTGAAAAGACATTTTTCCTAATTTATATGAAATTTATTTTCACTGAATTTTGATGAGTTGAGTGTAAAATATAGGAAAAAATTCATTTCTTTAGCAAAAAGAGCAAAAATAAATTCCAAGTGAAAATATTTCAGTATTTCATAAATAGCACACAAAAATAAATACCAGACAGAGTTATTTACATTTATTTCATACAAAATACTGGTCTATGTAAATTTATGATTAATTTATCAAAATATGTCAAAACTAAATATATTTTTTTTTTTTTTCTGGTATTTGTAACAAAAACATGTTGTTGCCTAGTGCACTACTACAGACTGTTATTTTGGGGTTCAATTCATATTTTGTTTTCAGATTCTTGTTTGCACGATGAGATGTTTCTGCTGCAGACAAGTGGTTCTACGTCATAGTACATTTGCCAGCTGTTCATGTTTTCAGCTTCTCAAACTGTTAGCAGTCAAACATGATTAAATATTTCCATTAATATTTTCTGGAAAGCCAAAAGGATTTTTTTTTTCAACTACTGTATGTGTTTCGGCACTACTACATAAAATTTCAAATGTTGTCACAGCCAGTGTTAAGTTGTATTCTAATTTCTACGTATATTTATTTGGTACCAGAAAGATTTAACCTTTTCACCACCAGACTTCCTCGCCCAAAATTTTCTGCATTTTTTTTTCTTATATTTTTCAATATATCCTGAAATAAACCCTAATTTCGGAGTCAACAGATTTGAGTCAATTTTCAGTTTTTACTCAATAAATGTGGCTACTTTTGTCCAAATCTGCTGAAGGAAAGTGCAGACTATAAACAGGACTATTTTGTGAATTTGTGATGAAAAGAGGGAATTATATTTAAATTATAAAACACAGCTTTTCCGGACTCGTTTGAATTTCTTCCATCATTATCTTTGACATTTATAGATATGATTGCTTTGATGTCGCACTTACTGTCTTCAAAATGAAAATAATCTCTTCTTAATGTCAATCAGTTTATAGCAGTATTTTTAGGAAATTTGACCTTAAAATTATAGTTCCAGAATATTGAAGTTAATTTGTACTGTATCATCTCCTTGGGAGACATACATTGTAGAAATAGTTTGTTATAATGAAGAGTTCATTATAATGAAGCATATAATGCATTACGTTTAATATGAGCAAAACACATGCGATGTAATCATTACATCAACTTGATCAAGAAATTCATTGTAAAGGTGTTCATTATAACAAGGCTATGGCATAATAATATGTTTATTCCGTACTGTAGAACACTGGCCCAAAAGTAAAATAGTAATATCATTAAATAGACCAAAAAAATGAGGGAGCACACAATATACAGAATATATACAAAATAATTATTATATTCTGAAAAGTGTGTCTCACATTTATTTAATTTAATGTGAATCAGTCAACTATGTTTTCTACTATCATTGTTGGGTGTGGTGCTCTACATACTTTGGCTACCATGTAAGATCATGGCAAGTCAATTATTAGTTGACTCATATTGGGTATCATTTTGTTACAAATTAATACCCTCTTGAATTTGTTACAGACCTGACACACACTGTATATGTGCCACTGTACCATGTACTTACATATATACATCTATGTATTAATTCCAAGCTAAAATAGTGTTTTACAGTAAAATGAAAAAAATTTGATTTTATGAATCTTGTCAAAAGTTTACATGGCACTCAAGTATTAAACATGTGTTTTTGATGTTTGATACCCTTTTCTGAGGGTGATAGTGTGATAATTTTAAATGATGACAACTTTTACAGAATGATTTATCATTGTAGTTGTGTAGCCAGTACCGGTACTAGAACTTTATGGAGACATCAATGGCAATTGCTATAATTACAAACGAGTTTGCCTTTCGATATTACTGATATCATTCCTATATTGCCTAGGGAATTTTATTAATTTTGGCCTTGAAAATGTATGCCCTTTCAACTCAGGAGCCCTGCCAAATCTAATATAGTTTCATTAATGGCATAGTGAAGCGTTGGTGAAAGCCCTGAAGTATGTAAATGAGAGATAATTAAAAACAAGAAAATGATAATGATATTCAGCATTGATTCACACTTGCGCCCATGCTGCAAATTAGATAGAAGCGGATTTGTGTTTGATTCATTCTAATTTTAACATATAAATTGGATTTGAATATTTAAATTTACACCCACGTTGTGATCAGAAATAACTGCTTTTACTTTTTTCCTCTTCTTATATTAATCTGCGCAAATTTGATTTCAATGAAGGACAGTTTTTTCTTGGTAAATTAATTGACTGTTTCTTTTCTGTTTTCTTTGATTTTTATTGAAAAGTGATATTGAGGCTGTTCTAAGTTGTATCCATCCACCCTCTGTGTAGCGTTATTGTTCAGTTGATAAAGGTAGCCTTTGACCTGTATAAGGATGAGGCTTTTGTATCTTCTTTCCGCATTTCTAAAAGCTGTGTTGTCATAGTTATGGAATGTGTCACAGTTCTTTGTCATGACTACCATGTCTGATTTAGACATGTAGTTTCTTCCAACAATAATTACTCTGTTATGAAAATTAATATTAAATACCATATTTGCTATATTAGGTGTTTTATAAATCAAAATGATTCCATTATGCAACAAATGCGATTTTAGGTTAATATGTGCTTCTATTGGAGATGTAGTTTTAATAAAGAAATAAGGTGTGTGTTGTTTAATTTTAAATTAGTTTACTTAATGAAATAATGAAGTACATGTATAAATTATATCAATATGTTAATTTATTTTAATAACTTCATCCATCATATATCTACATGTAAAGTACTGTAAAATGACTAATTTTCACTTGGTTTAAATTTTGCTGATTTACCATTTCAGGCTTATTCATTAGGTTTTAAATTAACAGTTTTATCATTTAGATAATGTGTTCTACAAATGTACATGTATGCTAAATTTTAAATATTCACTGGGTTTTTTCCAGTCAGCAAAATAAGCAAAATTAAAACCCAGTGAATAGTTAACCCCTTTACAGTACATACATGTATGAGCGAGTCCTCTTTGCTCACAAAAATGCATTTCCTCAATATTTCAATTTTGTTAAAATCCCAAAGCTATATATAATATTAGTCACTTTGCCCCCCCCCCTCCCCCCCGTACAGTATGATGTCATTTATATAGAAAGAGTGTCCTGTCATGTATATGTAGTCCCATATGGTATCTGTTGCTAAATGTAATGTACTTTTAGCATTTGTTTTGAATTTCCTTATAAAAAATAACAAGGCTTAAACCTCACACGGGTATTCACTGTCATTCAATGCTACAAAACAAAATTAATTTAAAAACAAATATTCAAAATTTGTTATCTATAATTAACAACGAAATTATAAAAAAATATGCTTAATTGTTTTGCTGTTCACTGGAAAATTATTCACAAGAAGGCGATAAAATTATTAATATTAAAGCGCGGTGGTCGTCGCGCAGCGCGTGTTTTGAATTTCATGTAAATAAACAATGTATTTTACACACGTTATATACGTCGCTATGAGTTCCATATCGAACAGGACGCGGCGCGACGTCTGCCCCCCCTTTAACTCAGGGTAATGATGGGACTTGTGGAGAATGATATGCGTTTAATGTTGGTATTAAACTTAACATACAATGTACAAAATGTAGTATTATTATTTCATACAAAGACGGATTTTGTCACGTTCCAGTCTTTCTTAAACTGTTGCATTGTGACAGCGACCTTCCAAATAATTGAATTAAAATCATTTATACGTAAAATACACCACTTACTAAAACGTCTTGCCATCTATTGTTTGAGCTGCTTTTGTAAAATTAAACATTTGCTTAAAATTTAATAAAGTTTTCCAGCCTTCTATGTGTTTTATTGATCATGTCATTTCAAGGAATTTGTTTTGTCATTAAAGCGGCTTCTACTACACGCTTTAGTGGTGAAGTCATTATAATAATAAATCTTTTCATGCCATATTTTCATAGCCACATACATGTACATACA
The DNA here is from genome assembly GCF_000003605.2 of Saccoglossus kowalevskii. NCBI lineage: Eukaryota > Metazoa > Hemichordata > Enteropneusta > Harrimaniidae > Saccoglossus > Saccoglossus kowalevskii. Next base: position 96,039 of record NW_003132349.1, on the reverse strand, counting down.
TGTATTTTTATGAGTTGATACAGTGTCTTCAAATTGAAGTGCCAGAGTTTTTTTTCTCTGAGTGGCGCCAGAATTGAATTAATCCTATTTTTTGCTGTAAACTCTCAAATTCCTGACCTATGATATTTCAAGGCTGTTTATTTTAACAATTTCACCATTTTTTATTAATAAGCTAAAACGGCATGTAACCTTATAAATATGTTGAGTATTTTTTTTTAGTAGCTAGGCTAAAATGTACATGTACATTGTATATTATGAAGAGGGAGGGGAGTTTGATGAACCTTTCCTTTTAATTTTTACTCCCAGTTACATGTGGATACATGTACAATGTAGAATTACAGAAACTCACAGTAATTCTGCACCCAGTGTTCATCCTGTCCAGTGCATCAAGTTTCCTTATTTTGTATTCAGACATCCGGGATGGTACAAACCACACAAGTTGGGTTTCTTTGAAACGTCCCAACATTCGGATATTGATTGGTATTCATTTCCATTGGAAGCAGAGGGGCAGAGAAAGGTCATAACCCTGCATCCAGTCCCAAGACAGTCGGTGTATTTGTATTCTACTTGCCTGCAAGTCCCTGGGAGCCTGACTGTTTTATTAAATGCCAACATGTACATTATGTGCAGTAAGTGTAAAGGAAAGGTGGTGAATTATCATGGCCTTGTTCACATTTAACAAGACAAAGCCTGGTTACTCTTTATTTTATACAGTTTATACACACATTACAATGTACAGTATATTATTAGGTTGTGTTCTCCCACTTTGTCTTCTTATTTTTCATTTACTAAATACTGCACTGCATGTAGAGGTACATGTTCTTGTTAGTTGTTTATTAGGCTCCAAAAATGACATGCATTTATTGATACTAAGCACATTCACAAAATGCATCAGCTAATCTCAAGGGACATGCAGTTTTAGTGGCCACCTGACCCAGGGTAATGTTAGCCAGCCAGGAACAACTAGAATTGAAGGCCTTAGTCGTTTTAGTAGCCACCTGTCTCGGGGTAATGTTAGTCGGCCAGGAACAAGTAGAA
>NW_003132319.1:0-32870 GCF_000003605.2 Saccoglossus kowalevskii | reverse complement strand
TATTGATTGGCTAATATAATACTCCATATGTGTATAATTGACTAATCGTAATACTCCATATGTGTATAATTAGCTAATGGAACACTCCCTATGTGTATAATTGACTAATGTAATACTCCATATGTGTATGATTGGCTAATATAATACTCCCTATGTGTATAATTGACTAATGTAATACTCCATATGTGTATAATTGGCTAATGTAACACTCCCTATGTGTATAATTGACTAATGTTATACTCCCTATGTGTATGATTGGCTAATGTAATACTCCATATGTGTATGATTGACTAATATAATGCTCCTTATGTGTATGATTGACTAATGTAATACTCCATATGTGTATGATTGGCTAATATAATACTCCCTATGTGTATAATTGACTAATGTAATACTCCATATGTGTATAATTGACTAATGTAATACTCCATATGTGTATGATTGACTAATGTAATACTCCATATGTGTATGATTGACTAATGTTATACTCCCTATGTGTATGATTGACTAATGTAATACTCCATATGTGTATGATTGACTAATGTAATGCTCCCTATGTGTATGATTGACTAATGTAATACTCCCTATGTGTATAATTGGCTAATGTAATACTCCCTATGTGTATAATTGACTAATGTAATACTCCCTATGTGTATAATTGACTAATGTAATACTCCCTATGTGTATAATTTGCTAATGTAATACTCCCTATGTGTATGATTGACTAATGTAATACTCCATATGTGTATGATTGACTAATGTTATACTCCCTATGTGTATGATTGACTAATGTAATACTCCATATGTGTATGATTGACTAATGTAATGCTCCCTATGTGTATAATTGACTAATGTAATACTCCATATGTGTATAATTGACTAATGTAATACTCCATATGTGTATAATTGACTAATGTAATACTCCCTATGTGTATAATTGGCTAATGTAATACTCCCTACGTGTATAATTGACTAATGTAATACTCCCTACGTGTATAACTGACTAATGTAACACTCCCTATGTGTATGATTGGCTAATGTAATATTCCTTGTGTGTATAATTGACTAATGTTATACTCCCTATGTGTATGATTGACTAATGTAACGCTACATATGTGTATGATTGACTATTGTTATACTTCCTATGTGTATGATTGACTAATGTAATATTCCATATGTGTATGATTGACTAATGTAATGCTCCCTATGTGTATGATTGACTAATGTAATACTCCCTATGTGTATAATTGACTAATATAATACTCCATATGTGTATAATTGACTAATGTTATACTCCCTATGTGTATGATTGACTAATGTAATACTCCCTATGTGTATAATTGCCTAATGTAATACTCCCTATGTGTATAATTGACTAATGTAATACTCCCTATGTGTATAATTGACTAATGTAATACTCTCTATGTGTATAATTGGCTAATGTAACACTCCCTATGTGTATAATTGACTAATGTTATACTCCCTATGTGTATGATTGGCTAATGTAATATTCCATATGTGTATGATTGACTAATGTAATGCTCCATATGTGTATGATTGACTAATGTAATACTCCATATGTGTATGATTGACTAATGTTATACTCCCTATGTGTGTGATTGGCTAATGTAATACTCCATATGTGTATGATTGACTAATGTAATGCTCCCTATGTGTATGATTGACTAATGTAATACTCCATATGCGTATGATTGACTAATGTAATGCTCCCTATGTGTATGATTGACTAATGTAATACTCCATATGTGTATGATTGGCTAATATAATACTCCCTATGTGTATAATTGACTAATGTAATACTCCATATGTGTATAATTAGCTAATGGAACACTCCCTATGTGTATAATTGACTAATGTAATACTCCATATGTGTATGATTGGCTAATATAATACTCCCTATGTGTATAATTGACTAATGTAATACTCCCTATGTGTATAATTGACTAATGTAACACTCCATATGTGTTTAATTGACTAATGTTATACTCCCTATGTGTATAATTGACTAATGTAATGCTCCATATGTGTATGATTGACTAATGTAATACTCCATATGTGTATGATTGACTAATGTAATACTCCCTATGTGTATAATTGGCTAATGTAACACTCCCTATGTGTATAATTGACTAATGTTATACTCCCTATGTGTATGATTGACTAATGTAATATTCCATATGTGTATGATTGACTAATGTAATGCTCCATATGTGTATGATTGACTAATGTAATACTCCCTATGTGTATAATTGACTAATATAATACTCCATATGTGTATAATTGACTAATGTTATACTCCCTATGTGTATGATTGACTAATGTAATACTCCCTATGTGTATAATTGACTAATGTAATACTCCCTATGTGTATAATTGACTAATGTAATACTCTCTATGTGTATAATTGACTAATGTAATACTCCCTATGTGTATAATTGACTAATGTAATACTCCCTATGTGTATAATTGACTAATGTAATACTCCCTATGTGTATAATTGACTAATGTAATACTCCCCATGTGTATAATTGGCTAATGTAATACTCCCTATGTGTATAATTGGCTAATGTAATACTCCCTATGTGTATGATTGACTAATGTAATACTCCCTATGTGTATAATTGGCTAATGTAATACTCCCTATGTGTATAATTGACTAATGTAATACTCCCTATGTGTATAATTGACTAATGTAATACTCCCTATGTGTATAATTGACTAATGTAATACTCCCTATGTGTATAATTGACTAATGTAATACTCCATATGTGTATGATTGACTAATGGAATACGCCATATGTGTATGATTGACTAATGTAATACTCCCTATGTGTATAATTGACTAATGTAACACTCCATATGTGTATAATTGACTAATGTTATACTCCCTATGTGTATGATTGGCTAATGTAATACTCCATATGTGTATAATTGACTAATGTAATGCTCCCTATGTGTATGATTGACTAATGTAATACTCCCTATGTGTATAATTGACTAATGTAATACTCCCTATGTGTATGATTGACTAATGTAATACTCCCTATGTGTATAATTGGCTAATGTAATACTCCCTATGTGTATAATTGACTAATGTAATACTCCCTATGTGTATAACTGACTAATGTAATACTCCCTATGTGTATAATTTGCTAATGTAATACTCCCTATGTGTATAATTGACTAATGTAACACTCCATATGTGTATAATTGACTAATGTTATACTCCCTATGTGTATGATTGGCTAATGTAATACTCCATATGTGTATAATTGACTAATGTAATGCTCCCTATGTGTATGATTGACTAATGTAATACTCCATATGTGTATGATTGACTAATGTAATGCTCCCTATGTGTATGATTGACTAATGTAATACTCCATATGTGTATGATTGACTAATGTAATGCTCCCTATGTGTATGATTGACTAATGTAATACTCCATATGTGTATGATTGGCTAATATAATACTATGTATGTGTATAATTGACTAATGTAATACTCCATATGTGTATAATTGACTAATGTAACACTCCCTATGTGTATAATTGACTAATGTTATACTCCCTATGTGTGTGATTGGCTAATGTAATACTCCATATGTGTGTGATTGACTAATGTAATGCTCCCTATGTGTATGATTGACTAATGTAATACTCCATATGTATATGATTGACTAATGTAATGCTCCCTATGTGTATGATTGACTAATGTAATACTCCATATGTGTATGATTGGCTAATATAATACTCCCTATGTGTATAATTGACTAATGTAATACTCCATATGTGTATAATTAGCTAATGGAACACTCCCTATGTGTATAATTGACTAATGTAATACTCCATATGTGTATGATTGGCTAATATAATACTCCCTATGTGTATAATTGACTAATGTAATACTCCATATGTGTATAATTGGCTAATGTAACACTCCCTATGTGTATAATTGACTAATGTTATACTCCCTATGTGTATGATTGGCTAATGTAATACTCCATATGTGTATGATTGACTAATGTAATGCTCCTTATGTGTATGATTGACTAATGTAATACTCCATATGTGTATGATTGGCTAATATAATACTCCCTATGTGTATAATTGACTAATGTAATACTCCATATGTGTATAATTGACTAATGTAATACTCCATATGTGTATGATTGACTAATGTAATACTCCATATGTGTATGATTGACTAATGTTATACTCCCTATGTGTATGATTGACTAATGTAATACTCCATATGTGTATGATTGACTAATGTAATACTCCATATGTGTATGATTGGCTAATATAATACTATGTATGTGTATAATTGACTAATGTAATACTCCATATGTGTATAATTGACTAATGTAATACTCCATATGTGTATAATTGACTAATGTAATACTCCCTATGTGTATAATTGGCTAATGTAATACTCCCTACGTGTATAATTGACTAATGTAATACTCCCTACGTGTATAACTGACTAATGTAACACTCCCTATGTGTATGATTGGCTAATGTAATATTCCTTGTGTGTATAATTGACTAATGTTATACTCCCTATGTGTATGATTGACTAATGTAACGCTACATATGTGTATGATTGACTATTGTTATACTTCCTATGTGTATGATTGACTAATGTAATATTCCATATGTGTATGATTGACTAATGTAATGCTCCCTATGTGTATGATTGACTAATGTAATACTCCCTATGTGTATAATTGACTAATATAATACTCCATATGTGTATAATTGACTAATGTTATACTCCCTATGTGTATGATTGACTAATGTAATACTCCCTATGTGTATAATTGCCTAATGTAATACTCCCTATGTGTATAATTGACTAATGTAATACTCCCTATGTGTATAATTGACTAATGTAATACTCTCTATGTGTATAATTGACTAATGTAATACTCCCTATGTGTATAATTGGCTAATGTAATACTCCCTATGTGTATAATTGGCTAATGTAATACTCCCTATGTGTATAATTGACTAATGTAATACTCCCCATGTGTATAATTCGCTAATGCAATACTCCCTATGTGTATAATTGGCTAATGTAATACTCCCTATGTGTATGATTGACTAATGTAATACTCCCTATGTGTATAATTGGCTAATGTAATACTCCCTATGTGTATAATTGACTAATGTAATACTCCCTATGTGTATAATTGGCTAATGTAATACTCCCTATGTGTATAATTGACTAATGTAATACTCCCTATGTGTATAATTGACTAATGTAACACTCCATATGTGTATAATTGACTAATGTTATACTCCCTATGTGTGTAATTGACTAATGTAATACTCCCTATGTGTATAATTGACTAATGTAATACTCCCTATGTGTATAATTGACTAATGTAATACTCCCCCATGTGTATAATTGGCTAATGCAATACTCCCTATGTGTATAATTGGCTAATGTAATACTCCCTATGTGTATAATTGGCTAATGTAATACTCCCTATGTGTATAATTGGCTAATGTAATACTCCATATGTGTATGATTGGCTAATATAATACTCCCTATGTGTATAATTGACTAATGTAATACTCCATATGTGTATAATTGACTAATGTAATACTCCATATGTGTATGATTGACTAATGTAATACTCCATATGTGTATGATTGACTAATGTTATACTCCCTATGTGTATGATTGACTAATGTAATACTCCATATGTGTATGATTGACTAATGTACTGCTCCCTATGTGTATGATTGACTAATGTAATACTCCCTATGTGTATAATTGGCTAATGTAATACTCCCTATGTGTATAATTGACTAATGTAATACTCCCTATGTGTATAATTGACTAATGTAATACTCCCTATGTGTATAATTGACTAATGGAATACTCCATATGTGTATGATTGACTAATGGAATACGCCATATGTGTATGATTGACTAATGTAATACTCCCTATGTGTATAATTGGCTAATGTAACACTCCCTATGTGTATAATTGACTAATGTTATACTCCCTATGTGCGTGATTGGCTAATGTAATACTCCATATGTGTATGATTGACTAATGTAATGCTCCCTATGTGTATGATTGACTAATGTAATACTCCATATGTGTATGATTGGCTAATATAATACTCCCTATGTGTATAATTGACTAATGGAATACTCCATATGTGTATGATTGACTAATGGAATACGCCATATGTGTATGATTGACTAATGTAATACTCCCTATGTGTATAATTGGCTAATGTAACACTCCCTATGTGTATAATTGACTAATGTTATACTCCCTATGTGCGTGATTGGCTAATGTAATACTCCATATGTGTATGATTGACTAATGTAATGCTCCCTATGTGTATGATTGACTAATGTAATACTCCATATGTGTATGATTGACTAATGTAATGCTCCCTATGTGTATGATTGACTAATGTAATACTCCATATGTGTATGATTGGCTAATATAATACTCCCTATGTGTATAATTGACTAATGTAATACTCCATATGTGTATAATTAGCTAATGGAACACTCCCTATGTGTATAATTGACTAATGTAATACTCCATATGTGTATGATTGGCTAATATAATACTCCCTATGTGTATAATTGACTAATGTAATACTCCATATGTGTATAATTGGCTAATGTAACACTCCCTATGTGTATAATTGACTAATGTTATACTCCCTATGTGTATGATTGGCTAATGTAATACTCCATATGTGTATGATTGACTAATGTAATGCTCCTTATGTGTATGATTGACTAATGTAATACTCCGTATGTGTATGATTGGCTAATATAATACTCCCTATGTGTATAATTGACTAATGTAATACTCCATATGTGTATAATTGACTAATGGAATACTCCATATGTGTATGATTGACTAATGGAATACGCCATATGTGTATGATTGACTAATGTAATACTCCCTATGTGTATAATTGGCTAATGTAACACTCCCTATGTGTATAATTGACTAATGTTATACTCCCTATGTGCGTGATTGGCTAATGTAATACTCCATATGTGTATGATTGACTAATGTAATGCTCCCTATGTGTATGATTGACTAATGTAATACTCCATATGTGTATGATTGACTAATGTAATGCTCCCTATGTGTATGATTGACTAATGTAATACTCCATATGTGTATGATTGGCTAATATAATACTCCCTATGTGTATAATTGACTAATGTAATACTCCATATGTGTATAATTAGCTAATGGAACACTCCCTATGTGTATAATTGACTAATGTAATACTCCATATGTGTATGATTGGCTAATATAATACTCCCTATGTGTATAATTGACTAATGTAATACTCCATATGTGTATAATTGGCTAATGTAACACTCCCTATGTGTATAATTGACTAATGTTATACTCCCTATGTGTATGATTGGCTAATGTAATACTCCCTATGTGTATGATTGACTAATGTAATACTCCATATGTGTATGATTGACTAATGTAATGCTCCCTATGTGTATGATTGACTAATGTAATACTCCCTATGTGTATAATTGGCTAATGTAATACTCCCTATGTGTATAATTGACTAATGTAATACTCCCTATGGGTATAATTGACTAATGTAATACTCCCTATGTGTATAATTTGCTAATGTAATACTCCCTATGTGTATAATTGACTAATGTAACACTCCATATGTGTATAATTGACTAATGTTATACTCCCTATGTGTATGATTGGCTAATGTAATACTCCATATGTGTATGATTGACTGATGTAATGCTCCCTATGTGTATGATTGACTAATGTAATACTCCATATGTGTATGATTGGCTAATATAATACTCCCTATGTGTATAATTGACTAATGGAATACTCCATATGTGTATGATTGACTAATGGAATACGCCATATGTGTATGATTGACTAATGTAATACTCCCTATGTGTATAATTGGCTAATGTAACACTCCCTATGTGTATAATTGACTAATGTTATACTCCCTATGTGCGTGATTGGCTAATGTAATACTCCATATGTGTATGATTGACTAATGTAATGCTCCCTATGTGTATGATTGACTAATGTAATACTCCATATGTGTATGATTGACTAATGTAATGCTCCCTATGTGTATGATTGACTAATGTAATACTCCATATGTGTATGATTGGCTAATATAATACTCCCTATGTGTATAATTGACTAATGTAATACTCCATATGTGTATAATTAGCTAATGGAACACTCCCTATGTGTATAATTGACTAATGTAATACTCCATATGTGTATGATTGGCTAATATAATACTCCCTATGTGTATAATTGACTAATGTAATACTCCATATGTGTATAATTGACTAATGTAACACTCCCTATGTGTATAATTGACTAATGTTATACTCCCTATGTGTGTGATTGGCTAATGTAATACTCCATATGTGTATGATTGACTAATGTAATGCTCCCTATGTGTATGATTGACTAATGTAATACTCCCTATGTGTATAATTGACTAATGTAATACTCCCTATGTGTATGATTGACTAATGTAATACTCCCTATGTGTATAATTGGCTAATGTAATACTCCCTATGTGTATAATTGACTAATGTAATACTCCCTATGTGTATAATTGACTAATGTAATACTCCCTATGTGTATAATTTGCTAATGTAATACTCCCTATGTGTATAATTGACTAATGTAACACTCCATATGTGTATAATTGACTAATGTTATACTCCCTATGTGTATGATTGGCTAATGTAATACTCCATATGTGTATGATTGACTAATGTAATGCTCCCTATGTGTATGATTGACTAATGTAATACTCCATATGTGTATGATTGACTAATGTAATGCTCCCTATGTGTATGATTGACTAATGTAATACTCCATATGTGTATGATTGACTAATGTAATGCTCCCTATGTGTATGATTGACTAATGTAATACTCCATATGTGTATGATTGGCTAATATAATACTATGTATGTGTATAATTGACTAATGTAATACTCCATATGTGTATAATTGACTAATGTAACACTCCCTATGTGTATAATTGACTAATGTTATACTCCCTATGTGTGTGATTGGCTAATGTAATACTCCATATGTGTATGATTGACTAATGTAATGCTCCCTATGTGTATGATTGACTAATGTAATACTCCATATGTGTATGATTGACTAATGTAATGCTCCTTATGTGTATGATTGACTAATGTAATACTCCATATGTGTATAATTGGCTAATGTAAAACTCCCTATGTGTATAATTGACTAATGTAATACTCCCTGTGTGTATAATTGACTAATGTAATACTCCCTATGTGTATAATTGACTAATGTAATACTCCCAATGTGCATGATTGACTAGTGTAATACTCCCTATGTGTATGATTGACTAATGTAATACTCCCTATGTGTATAATTGACTAATGTAATACTCCGTATGTGTATAATTGACTAATGTAATACTCCCTATGTGCATAATTGACTAATGTAACACTCCGTATGTGTATAATTGACTAATGTGATACTCCCCATGTGTATAATTGACTAATGTGATACTCCCTATGTGTTTAATTGACTAATGTAATACTCCCTGTGTGTATAATTGACTAATGTAATACTCCCTATGTGTATGATTGACTAATGTAATACTCCCTATGTGTATAATTGACTAATGTAATACTCCCTATGTGTATAATTGGCTAATGTAATACTCCCTATGTGTATAATTGACTAATGTAATACTCCCTATGTGTATAATTGACTAATGTTATACTCCCTATGTGTAAAATTGACTAATGTAATACTGTACTTGAACTTGCAAATAGTTGGGGCTTTAGTGACTCTGGAAGTATCAACTGTTTGACCTCTTGACCAGCATCATGCACAACACGGTAAAGAACACCGTCTTCCTCCCTGCACCTCTTCCAGTTTCGAAGTAGTTTTCTAGTCGATCTAGACTCTTTCATCAGCTGTCTTGTTGTTGGGGATGCTTACTGTCCCAATAATGACGAAACCTACTAATCACTTCGTCTACCCTCTGCATTTTTGACAGATCATGTTTCGAAATAGAGGGGTAAGTAGATGTTGCCTCCGGCTCTGTTACTTGTGACCGTACACGAACTTCATCAAGTAGTACGTCTAATGTCCACTGACACATCTGTGTTTGAAGTTCACTTGGAACCTGTGTGGATACATATTCTCTCGGGATGCAACTATGAATAACATGACCACTAACCTGTTCAAACCTCACGGTTTGTGGTTCAATGCCATGGTCATTTTTTCTGCTTAAAGCATCAGCACTCATATTGCTCTTGCCTGATCGGTACTTGATTGCAAAATTGAATTGTGCTAGTTCGGCACCCACCGAGTTTCTGTTGCGCCCAATTTAGCTGACGTTTGCAGGTAACTCAGTGGATTATTGTCAGTATACACCGTGAACTCTGCTCCAATTAATATGTCTCTAAACTTCTGGGTAATGGCCCACTTTAATGCCAAAAGTTCCAACTTCATGCTGGAGTAGTTTTGCATATTTCTTTCATTCGTCTTCAAACTACGACTGGCATACGCCAAGACTACAGTTCCATTCTCTTGATTTTGAGAAAGTACAGCACCAAGGCCATTCAAACTGGCATCTGTTTCGACTACAAAGGGTTTATGGAAGTCTGGGTAACCTAGTACGGGTGTACTAGTTAGGGCATTCTTAATTGCAACAAAAGCCTCCTCGCAAGAAGCGTCCCATAACAGTTTGATTTTCATTGACGAATCCTTGGATTTTTTCTTTTCATACTTCGTGTAATTCTTCTTTCCTTTCAACAAGTTGTGTAGTGGGGCGGCTATCTTTGCATACCCCTTGATGAACCTTCTATAATATCCGGAGAGGCCAAGATACCCACGAAGTTGACGTTTCGTCTCTGGGCGAGACCACTTCTGAACAGCACGTAGTTTCTCCGGATCAGGGGAGGTGCCGTCACTTGATATCACATGACCTAAATACCTCACCTTTTCTCTAAAGAGTTGACATTTTTCAGGTTTAACTTTTAAGTTTAGACTAGCCAAGCGGGAAAGCACAGTGTCCAGTCTTGATAGTGTCTCTTCGAAAGTTGCACCAAATATTAAAATGTCGTCAAGATAGACTAAAAGGGCTTGAAAATTTAGGTCTCCAAATGCTTTGTCCGTCAACCTCATAAACGTACTGCTTGCATTACATAAGCCAAACGGCATACGTAAAAACTCGTAATGACCTCCCGTCCCAGTTCTGAAGGCTGCTTTTTCCACATCCTCTTCTGCCACAGGAATTTGGTGGTATCCATGGGCAAGATCTAAACTGCAGAAATATTTTGCCCCCTTCAGAACATCGAGTGCTTCTTCAATTCTCGGCAAAGGATATGCATCCTTGCGAGTTTTGGCGTTAAGCGCATGATAATCTACGCATAATCTCAACTTGCCATCTTTTTTTCTGACTAGAACTATTAGTGAGGCATAAGGGCTACACGACTCTTGGATTACACCTTTTTCCAATGACTTTTGGAGGTAATCTCTCACTTCACCCCACTGGTGTGGTGGTACTCTTCTAAATGGTACTTTCACTGGTTCATCATCGATAGTGACTATCCTATGTTTCACCACATCACAATAACCAATGTCATTTTCATCTTGGCTAAAGACGTGTCGGTGCTTGCTTATCACCTTATGCAGCTCTTTCTGTCTTGCGTCATCAAGAGAATTACCAAGACCCATTCTTGCCAGAATATCAGTCACCAATGACAAGGCAGGGTATCCTCAGACACATCTTTCACTTCACATGCTCCCTATGTGTATGATAGACTAATGTAATACTCCCTACGTGTATAATGACTAATGTAATACTCCCTATGTGTATAATTGGCTAATGTAATACTCCCTATGTGTATAATTGACTAATGTAACACTCCATATGTGTATAATTGACTAATGTTATACTCCCTATGTGTTTAATTGACTAATGTAATACTCCATATGTGTATGATTGACTAATGTAATACTCCATATGTGTATGATTGACTAATGTAATACTCCCTATGTGTATAATTGGCTAATGTAACACTCCCTATGTGTATAATTGACTAATGTTATACTCCCTATGTGTATGATTGGCTAATGTAATATACCATATGTGTATGATTGACTAATGTAATGCTCCATATGTGTATGATTGACTAATGTAATACTCCATATGTGTATGATTGACTAATGTAATGCTCCCTATGTGTATGATTGACTAATGTAATACTCCATATGTGTATGATTGGCTAATATAGTACTCCCTATGTGTATAATTGACTAATGTAATACTCCATATGTGTATAATTGACTAATGTAATACTGCATAAGTGTATGATTGACTAATGTAATACTCCATATGTGTATGATTGACTAATGTTATACTCCCTATGTGTATGATTGACTAATGTAATACTCCATATGTGTTTAATTGACTAATGTAATGCTCCCTATGTGTATGATTGACTAATGTAATACTCCATATGTGTATGATTGGCTAATATAATACTATCTATGTGTATAATTGACTAATGTAATACTCCATATGTGTATAATTGACTAATGTAATACTCCATATGTGTATAATTGACTAATGTAATACTCCCTATGTGTATAATTGACTAATGTAATACTCCCTACGTGTATAACTGACTAATGTAACACCCCCTATGTGTATGATTGGCTAATGTAATACTCCTTGTGTGTATAATTGACTAATGTTATATTCCCTATATGTATGATTGACTAATGTAATACTCCCTATGTGTATAATTGACTAATATAATACTCCATATGTGTATAATTGACTAATGTTATACTCCCTATGTGTATGGTTGACTAATGTAAAACTCCCTATGTGTATAATTGCCTAATGTAATACTCCCTATGTGTATAATTGACTAATGTAATACTCCCTATGTGTATAATTGACTAATGTAATACTCTCTATGTGTATAATTGACTAATGTAATACTCCCTATGTGTATAATTGGCTAATGTAATACTCCCTATGTGTATAATTGGCTAATGTAATACTCCCTATGTGTATAATTGACTAATGTAATACTCCCCATGTGTATAATTGGCTAATGCAATACTCCCTATGTGTATAATTGGCTAATGTAATACTCCCTATGTGTATAATTGACTAATGTAATACTCCCTATGTGTTTAATTGACTAATGTTATACTCCTATGTGTATAATTGACTAATGTAATGCTCCATATGTGTATGATTGACTAATGTAATACTCCCTATGTGTATAATTGGCTAATGTAATACTCCCTATGTGTATAATTGACTAATGTAATACTCCCTATGTGTATAATTGACTAATGTAATACTCCCTATGTGTATAATTTGCTAATGTAATACTCCCTATGTGTATAATTGACTAATGTAACACTCCATATGTGTATGATTGACTAATGTAATACTCTCTATGTGTATAATTGACTAATGTAATACTCCCTATGTGTATAATTGGCTAATGTAATACTCCCTATGTGTATAATTGGCTAATGTAATACTCCCTATGTGTATAATTGACTAATGTAATACTCCCCATGTGTATAATTGGCTAATGTAATACTCCCTATGTGTATAATTGACTAATGTAACACTCCATATGTGTTTAATTGACTAATGTTATACTCCCTATGTGTATAATTGACTAATGTAATACTCCATATGTGTATGATTGACTAATGTAATACTCCATATGTGTATGATTGACTAATGTAATACTCCCTATGTGTATAATTGGCTAATGTAACACTCCCTATGTGTATAATTGACTAATGTTATACTCCCTATGTGTATGATTGGCTAATGTAATATTCCATATGTGTATGATTGACTAATGTAATGCTCCCTATGTGTATAATTGACTAATGTAATACTCCCTATGTGTATAATTGACTAATATAATACTCCATACGTGTATAATTGACTAATGTTATACTCCCTACGTGTATGATTGACTAATGTAATACTCCCTACGTGTATAATTGCCTAATGTAATACTCCCTACGTGTATAATTGACTAATGTATGTAATACTCCCTATGTGTATAATTGACTAATGTAATACTCTCTATGTGTATAATTGACTAATGTAATACTCCCTATGTGTATAATTGGCTAATGTAATACTCCCTATGTGTATAATTGGCTAATGTAATACTCCCTATGTGTATAATTGACTAATGTAATACTCCCCATGTGTATAATTCGCTAATGCAATACTCCCTATGTGTATAATTGGCTAATGTAATACTCCCTATGTGTATGATTGACTAATGTAATACTCCCTATGTGTATAATTGGCTAATGTAATACTCCCTATGTGTATAATTGACTAATGTAATACTCCCTATGTGTATAATTGGCTAATGTAATACTCCCTATGTGTATAATTGACTAATGTAATACTCCCTATGTGTATAATTGACTAATGTAACACTCCATATGTGTATAATTGACTAATGTTATACTCCCTATGTGTATAATTGACTAATGTAATACTCCCTATGTGTATAATTGACTAATGTAATACTCCCCATGTGTATAATTGGCTAATGCAATACTCCCTATGTGTATAATTGGCTAATGTAATACTCCCTATGTGTATAATTGGCTAATGTAATACTCCCTATGTGTATAATTGGCTAATGTAATACTCCCTATGTGTATAATTGACTAATGTAACACTCCATATGTGTTTAATTGACTAATGTTATACTCCCTATGTGTATAATTGACTAATGTAATGCTCCATATGTGTATGATTGACTAATGTAATACTCCATATGTGTATGATTGACTAATGTAATACTCCCTATGTGTATAATTGGCTAATGTAACACTCCCTATGTGTATAATTGACTAATGTTATACTCCCTATGTGTATGATTGGCTAATGTAATATTCCATATGTGTATGATTGACTAATGTAATGCTCCATATGTGTATGATTGACTAATGTAATACTCCATATGTGTATGATTGACTAATGTTATACTCCCTATGTGTGTGATTGGCTAATGTAATACTCCATATGTGTATGATTGACTAATGTAATGCTCCCTATGTGTATGATTGACTAATGTAAAACTCCATATGCGTATGATTGACTAATGTAATGCTCCCTATGTGTATGATTGACTAATGTAA
The DNA here is from genome assembly GCF_000003605.2 of Saccoglossus kowalevskii. Taxonomy (NCBI): domain Eukaryota; kingdom Metazoa; phylum Hemichordata; class Enteropneusta; family Harrimaniidae; genus Saccoglossus; species Saccoglossus kowalevskii. The sequence goes on along the minus strand of NW_003132319.1, from coordinate 17,609 downwards.
TACTCCATATGTGTATGATTGGCTAATATAATACTCCCTATGTGTATAATTGACTAATGTAATACTCCATATGTGTATAATTAGCTAATGGAACACTCCCTATGTGTATAATTGACTAATGTAATACTCCATATGTGTATGATTGGCTAATATAATACTCCCTATGTGTATAATTGACTAATGTAATACTCCATATGTGTATAATTGGCTAATGTAACACTCCCTATGTGTATAATTGACTAATGTTATACTCCCTATGTGTATGATTGGCTAATGTAATACTCCATATGTGTATGATTGACTAATGTAATGCTCCTTATGTGTATGATTGACTAATGTAATACTCCATATGTGTATGATTGGCTAATATAATACTCCCTATGTGTATAATTGACTAATGTAATACTCCATATGTGTATAATTGACTAATGTAATACTCCATATGTGTATGATTGACTAATGTAATACTCCATATGTGTATGATTGACTAATGTTATACTCCCTATGTGTATGATTGACTAATGTAATACTCCATATGTGTATGATTGACTAATGTAATGCTCCCTATGTGTATGATTGACTAATGTAATACTCCATATGTGTATGATTGGCTAATATAATACTATGTATGTGTATAATTGACTAATGTAATACTCCATATGTGTATAATTGACTAATGTAACACTCCCTATGTGTATAATTGACTAATGTTATACTCCCTATGTGTGTGATTGGCTAATGTAATACTCCATATGTGTATGATTGACTAATGTAATGCTCCCTATGTGTATGATTGACTAATGTAATACTCCATATGTGTATGATTGGCTAATATAATACTATGTATGTGTATGATTGACTAATGTAATACTCCATATGTGTATAATTGACTAATGTAATGCTCCCTATGTGTATAATTGACTAATGTAATACTCCATATGTGTATGATTGGCTAATATAATACTCCCTATGTGTATAATTGACTAATGTAATACTCCATATGTGTATAATTGACTAATGTAACACTCCCTATGTGTATAATTGACTAATGTTATACTCCCTATGTGTGTGATTGGCTAATGTAATACTCCATATGTGTATGATTGACTAATGTAATGCTCCTTATGTGTATGATTGACTAATGTAATACTCCATATGTGTATGATTGACTAATATAATACTCCCTATGTGTATAATTGACTAATGTAATGCTCCCTATGTGTATGATTGACTAATGTAATACTCCATATGTGTATGATTGGCTAATATAATACTATGTATGTGTATAATTGACTAATGTAATACTCCATATGTGTATAATTGACTAATGTAATACTCCATATGTGTATAATTGACTAATGTAATACTCCCTATGTGTATAATTGGCTAATGTAATACTCCCTACGTGTATAATTGACTAATGTAATACTCCCTACGTGTATAACTGACTAATGTAACACTCCCTATGTGTATGATTGGCTAATGTAATATTCCTTGTGTGTATAATTGACTAATGTTATACTCCCTATGTGTATGATTGACTAATGTAACGCTACATATGTGTATGATTGACTATTGTTATACTTCCTATGTGTATGATTGACTAATGTAATATTCCATATGTGTATGATTGACTAATGTAATGCTCCCTATGTGTATGATTGACTAATGTAATACTCCCTATGTGTATAATTGACTAATATAATACTCCATATGTGTATAATTGACTAATGTTATACTCCCTATGTGTATGATTGACTAATGTAATACTCCCTATGTGTATAATTGCCTAATGTAATACTCCCTATGTGTATAATTGACTAATGTAATACTCCCTATGTGTATAATTGACTAATGTAATACTCTCTATGTGTATAATTGACTAATGTAATACTCCCTATGTGTATAATTGACTAATGTAACACTCCCTGTGTGTGTAATTGACTAATGTTATACTCCCTATGTGTGTGATTGGCTATTGTAATACTCCATATGTGTATGATTGACTAATGTAATGCTCCCTATGTGTATGATTGACTAATGTAATACTCCCTATGTGTATAATTGACTAATGTAATACTCCCTATGTGTATGATTGACTAATGTAATACTCCCTATGTGTATAATTGGCTAATGTAATACTCCCTATGTGTATAATTGACTAATGTAATACTCCCTATGTGTATAATTGACTAATGTTATACTCCCTATGTGTATAATTGACTAATGTAATACTCCCTATGTGTATAATTGACTAATGTAATACTCCCCATGTGTATAATTGGCTAATGCAATACTCCCTATGTGTATAATTGGCTAATGTAATACTCCCTATGTGTATAATTGGCTAATGTAATACTCCCTATGTGTATAATTGGCTAATGTAATACTCCCTATGTGTATAATTGACTAATGTAACACTCCATATGTGTATAATTGACTAATGTTATACTCCCTATGTGTATAATTGACTAATGTAATACTCCATATGTGTATGATTGACTAATGTAATACTCCATATGTGTATGATTGACTAATGTAATACTCCCTATGTGTATAATTGGCTAATGTAACACTCCCTATGTGTATAATTGACTAATGTTATACTCCCTATGTGTATGATTGGCTAATGTAATATTCCATATGTGTATGATTGACTAATGTAATGCTCCATATGTGTATGATTGACTAATGTAATACTCCATATGTGTATGATTGACTAATGTTATACTCCCTATGTGTGTGATTGGCTAATGTAATACTCCATATGTGTATGATTGACTAATGTAATGCTCCCTATGTGTATGATTGACTAATGTAATACTCCATATGTGTATGATTGACTAATGTAATGCTCCCTATGTGTATGATTGACTAATATAATACTCCCTATGTGTATAATTGACTAATGTAATACTCCATATGTGTATAATTAGCTAATGGAACACTCCCTATGTGTATAATTGACTAATGTAATACTCCATATGTGTATGATTGGCTAATATAATACTCCCTATGTGTATAATTGACTAATGTAATACTCCATATGTGTATAATTGGCTAATGTAACACTCCCTATGTGTATAATTGACTAATGTTATACTCCCTATGTGTATGATTGGCTAATGTAATACTCCATATGTGTATGATTGACTAATGTAATGCTCCTTATGTGTATGATTGACTAATGTAATACTCCATATGTGTATGATTGGCTAATATAATACTCCCTATGTGTGTAATTGACTAATGTAATACTCCATATGTGTATAATTGACTAATGTAATACTCCATATGTGTATGATTGACTAATGTAATACTCCATATGTGTATGATTGACTAATGTTATACTCCCTATGTGTATGATTGACTAATGTAATACTCCATATGTGTATGATTGACTAATGTAATGCTCCCTATGTGTATGATTGACTAATGTAATACTCCATATGTGTATGATTGGCTAATATAATACTATGTATGTGTATAATTGACTAATGTAACACTCCCTATGTGTATGATTGGCTAATGTAATATTCCTTGTGTGTATAATTGACTAATGTTATACTCCCTATGTGTATGATTGACTAATGTAACGCTACATATGTGTATGATTGACTAATGTTATACTCCATATGTGTATGATTGACTAATGTAATATTCCATATGTGTATGATTGACTAATGTAATGCTCCCTATGTGTATGATTGACTAATGTAATACTCCCTATGTGTATAATTGACTAATATAATACTCCATATGTGTATAATTGACTAATGTTATACTCCCTATGTGTATGATTGACTAATGTAATACTCCCTATGTGTATAATTGCCTAATGTAATACTCCCTATGTGTATAATTGACTAATGTAATACTCCCTATGTGTATAATTGACTAATGTAATACTCCCTATGTGTATAATTGACTAATGTAATACTCCCTATGTGTATAATTGACTAATGTAACACTCCATATGTGTATAATTGACTAATGTTATACTCCCTATGTGTATGATTGACTAAATGTAATACTCCCATATGTGTATGATTGACTAATATAATACTCCCTATGTGTATAATTGACTAATGCAATACTCCATATGTGTATGATTGACTAATGGAATACGCCATATGTGTATGATTGACTAATGTAATACTCCCTATGTGTATAATTGGCTAATGTAACACTCCCTATGTGTATAATTGACTAATGTTATACTCCCTATGTGCGTGATTGGCTAATGTAATACTCCATATGTGTATGATTGACAAATGTAATGCTCCCTATGTGTATGATTGACTAATGTAATACTCCATATGTGTATGATTGACTAATGTAATGCTCCCTATGTGTATGATTGACTAATGTAATACTCCATATGTGTATGATTGGCTAATATAATACTCCCTATGTGTATAATTGACTAATGTAATACTCCATATGTGTATAATTAGCTAATGGAACACTCCCTATGTGTATAATTGACTAATGTAATACTCCATATGTGTATGATTGGCTAATATAATACTCCCTATGTGTATAATTGACTAATGTAATACTCCATATGTGTATAATTGACTAATGTAACACTCCCTATGTGTATAATTGACTAATGTTATACTCCCTATGTGTATGATTGGCTAATGTAATACTCCATATGTGTATAATTGACTAATGTAATGCTCCCTATGTGTATGATTGACTAATGTAATACTCCATATGTGTATGATTGACTAATGTAATGCTCCCTATGTGTATGATTGACTAATGTAATACTCCATATGTGTATGATTGACTAATGTAATGCTCCCTATGTGTATGATTGACTAATGTAATACTCCATATGTGTATGATTGGCTAATATAATACTATGTATGTGTATAATTGACTAATGTAATACTCCATATGTGTATAATTGACTAATGTAACACTCCCTATGTGTATAATTGACTAATGTTATACTCCCTATGTGTGTGATTGGCTAATGTAATACTCCATATGTGTATGATTGACTAATGTAATGCTCCCTATGTGTATGATTGACTAATGTAATACTCCATATGTGTATGATTGACTAATGTAATGCTCCCTATGTGTATGATTGACTAATGTAATACTCCATATGTGTATGATTGGCTAATATAATACTCCCTATGTGTATAATTGACTAATGTAATACTCCATATGTGTATAATTAGCTAATGGAACACTCCCTATGTGTATAATTGACTAATGTAATACTCCCCATGTGTATAATTGGCTAATGCAATACTCCCTATGTGTATAATTGGCTAATGTAATACTCCCTATGTGTATAATTGGCTAATGTAATACTCCCTATGTGTATAATTGGCTAATGTAATACTCCCTATGTGTATAATTGACTAATGTAACACTCCATATGTGTATAATTGACTAATGTTATACTCCCTATGTGTATAATTGACTAATGTAATACTCCATATGTGTATGATTGACTAATGTAATACTCCATATGTGTATGATTGACTAATGTAATACTCCCTATGTGTATAATTGGCTAATGTAACACTCCCTATGTGTATAATTGACTAATGTTATACTCCCTATGTGTATGATTGGCTAATGTAATATTCCATATGTGTATGATTGACTAATGTAATGCTCCATATGTGTATGATTGACTAATGTAATACTCCATATGTGTATGATTGACTAATGTTATACTCCCTATGTGTGAGATTGGCTAATGTAATACTCCATATGTGTATGATTGACTAATGTAATGCTCCCTATGTGTATGATTGACTAATGTAATACTCCATATGTGTATGATTGACTAATGTAATGCTCCCTATGTGTATGATTGACTAATGTAATGCTCCATATGTGTATGATTGGCTAATATAATACTCCCTATGTGTATAATTGACTAATGTAATACTCCATATGTGTATAATTGGCTAATGTAACACTCCCTATGTGTATAATTGACTAATGTTATACTCCCTATGTGTATGATTGGCTAATGTAATACTCCATATGTGTATGATTGACTAATGTAATGCTCCTTATGTGTATGATTGACTAATGTAATACTCCATATGTGTATGATTGGCTAATATAATACTCCCTATGTGTATAATTGACTAATGTAATACTCCATATGTGTATAATTGACTAATGTAATACTCCATATGTGTATGATTGACTAATGTAATACTCCATATGTGTATGATTGACTAATGTTATACTCCCTATGTGTATGATTGACTAATGTAATACTCCATATGTGTATGATTGACTAATGTAATGCTCCCTATGTGTATGATTGACTAATGTAATACTCCCTATGTGTATAATTGGCTAATGTAATACTCCCTATGTGTATAATTGACTAATGTAATACTCCCTATGTGTATAATTGACTAATGTAATACTCCCTATGTGTATAATTTGCTAATGTAATACTCCCTATGTGTATAATTGACTAATGTAACACTCCATATGTGTATGATTGACTAATGTAATGCTCCCTATGTGTATGATTGACTAATGTAATACTCCATATGTGTATGATTGGCTAATATAATACTCCTTATGTGTATAATTGACTAATGGAATACTCCATATGTGTATGATTGACTAATGGAATACGCCATATGTGTATGATTGACTAATGTAATACTCCCTATGTGTATAATTGGCTAATGTAACACTCCCTATGTGTATAATTGACTAATGTTATACTCCCTATGTGCGTGATTGGCTAATGTAATACTCCATATGTGTATGATTGACTAATGTAATGCTCCCTATGTGTATGATTGACTAATGTAATACTCCATATGTGTATGATTGACTAATGTAATGCTCCCTATGTGTATGATTGACTAATGTAATACTCCATATGTGTATGATTGGCTAATATAATACTCCCTATGTGTATAATTGACTAATGTAATACTCCATATGTGTATAATTAGCTAATGGAACACTCCCTATGTGTATAATTGACTTATGTAATACTCCATATGTGTATGATTGGCTAATATAATACTCCCTATGTGTATAATTGACTAATGTAATACTCCATATGTGTATAATTGACTAATGTAATACTCCATATGTGTATGATTGACTAATGTAATACTCCATATGTGTATGATTGACTAATGTAATACTCCCTATGTGTATGATTGACTAATGTAATACTCCATATGTGTATAATTGACTAATGTAATACTCCATATGTGTATAATTGACTAATGTAATACTCCATATGTGTATGATTGACTAATGTAATACTCCATATGTGTATGATTGACTAATGTAATACTCCATATGTGTATAATTGACTAATGTAACACTCCCTATGTGTATAATTGACTAATGTTATACTCCCTATGTGTGTGATTGGCTAATGTAATACTCCATATGTGTATGATTGACTAATGTAATGCTCCCTATGTGTATGATTGACTAATGTAATACTCCATATGTGTATGATTGGCTAATATAATACTCCCTATGTGTATAATTGACTAATGGAATACTCCATATGTGTATGATTGACTAATGGAATACGCCATATGTGTATGATTGACTAATGTAATACTCCCTATGTGTATAATTGGCTAATGTAACACTCCCTATGTGTATAATTGACTAATGTTATACTCCCTATGTGCGTGATTGGCTAATGTAATACTCCATATGTGTATGATTGACTAATGTAATGCTCCCTATGTGTATGATTGACTAATGTAATACTCCATATGTGTATGATTGACTAATGTTATACTCCCTATGTGTATGATTGGCTAATGTAATACTCCATATGTGTATGATTGACTAATGTAATGCTCCTTATGTGTATGATTGACTAATGTAATACTCCATATGTGTATGATTGGCTAATATAATACTCCCTATGTGTATAATTGACTAATGTAATACTCCATATGTGTATAATTGACTAATGTAATACTCCATATGTGTATGATTGACTAATGTAATACTCCATATGTGTATGATTGACTAATGTTATACTCCCTATGTGTATGATTGACTAATGTAATACTCCATATGTGTATGATTGACTAATGTAATGCTCCCTATGTGTATGATTGACTAATGTAATACTCCATATGTGTATGATTGGCTAATATAATACTATGTATGTGTATAATTGACTAATGTAATACTCCATATGTGTATAATTGACTAATGTAATACTCCATATGTGTATAATTGACTAATGCAATACTCCCTATGTGTATAATTGGCTAATGTAATACTCCCTACGTGTATAATTGACTAATGTAATACTCCCTACGTGTATAACTGACTAATGTAACACTCCCTATGTGTATGATTGGCTAATGTAATATTCCTTGTGTGTATAATTGACTAATGTTATACTCCCTATGTGTATGATTGACTAATGTAACGCTACATATGTGTATGATTGACTATTGTTATACTTCCTATGTGTATGATTGACTAATGTAATATTCCATATGTGTATGATTGACTAATGTAATGCTCCCTATGTGTATGATTGACTAATGTAATACTCCCTATGTGTATAATTGACTAATATAATACTCCATATGTGTATAATTGACTAATGTTATACTCCCTATGTGTATGATTGACTAATGTAATACTCCCTATGTGTATAATTGCCTAATGTAATACTCCCTATGTGTATAATTGACTAATGTAATACTCCCTATGTGTATAATTGACTAATGTAATACTCTCTATGTGTATAATTGACTAATGTAATACTCCCTATGTGTATAATTGGCTAATGTAATACTCCCTATGTGTATAATTGGCTAATGTAATACTCCCTATGTGTATAATTAACTAATGTAATACTCCCCATGTGTATAATTGGCTAATGCAATACTCCCTATGTGTATAATTGGCTAATGTAATACTCCCTATGTGTATGATTGACTAATGTAATGCTCCCTATGTGTATGATTGACTAATGTAATACTCCCTATGTGTATAATTGACTAATATAATACTCCATATGTGTATGATTGACTAATGTAATGCTCCCTATGTGTATGATTGACTAATGTAATACTCCCTATGTGTATAATTGACTAATATAATACTCCATATGTGTATAATTGACTAATGTTATACTCCCTATGTGTATGATTGACTAATGTAATACTCCCTATGTGTATAATTGCCTAATGTAATACTCCCTATGTGTATAATTGACTAATGTAATACTCCCTATGTGTATAATTGACTAATGTAATACTCTCTATGTGTATAATTGACTAATGTAATACTCCCTATGTGTATAATTGGCTAATGTAATACTCCCTATGTGTATAATTGACTAATGTAATACTCCCTATGTGTATAATTGGCTAATGTAATACTCCCTATGTGTATAATTGACTAATGTAATACTCCCTATGTGTATAATTGACTAATGTAACACTCCATATGTGTATAATTGACTAATGTTATACTCCCTTATGTGTATAATTGACTAATGTAATACTCCCTATGTGTATAATTGACTAATGTAATACTCCATATGTGTATGATTGACTAATGTTATACTCCCTATGTGTATGATTGACTAATGTAATACTCCCTATGTGTATGATTGACTAATGTAATGCTCCCTATGTGTATGATTGACTAATGTAATACTCCCTATGTGTATAATTGGCTAATGTAATACTCCCTATGTGTATAATTGACTAATGTAATACTCCCTATGTGTATAATTGACTAATGTAATACTCCCTATGTGTATGATTGACTAATGTAATACTCCCTATGTGTATAATTGACTAATGTAATACTCCATATGTGTATGATTGACTAATGTAATGCTCCCTATGTGTATGATTGACTAATGTAATACTCCATATGTGTATAATTGACTAATGTAATACTCCATATGTGTATAATTGACTAATGTAATACTCCATATGTGTATAATTGGCTAATGTAATACTCCCTACGTGTATAATTGACTAATGTAATACTCCCTACGTGTATAACTGACTAATGTAACACTCCCTATGTGTATGATTGGCTAATGTAATATTCCTTGTGTGTATAATTGACTAATGTTATACTCCCTATGTGTATGATTGACTAATGTAACGCTACATATGTGTATGATTGACTATTGTTATACTTCCTATGTGTATGATTGACTAATGTAATATTCCATATGTGTATGATTGACTAATGTAATGCTCCCTATGTGTATGATTGACTAATGTAATACTCCCTATGTGTATAATTGACTAATATAATACTCCATATGTGTATAATTGACTAATGTTATACTCCCTATGTGTATGATTGACTAATGTAATACTCCCTATGTGTATAATTGCCTAATGTAATACTCCCTATGTGTATAATTGACTAATGTAATACTCCCTATGTGTATAATTGACTAATGTAATACTCCCTATGTGTATAATTGACTAATGTAATACTCTCTATGTGTATAATTGACTAATGTAATACTCCCTATGTGTATAATTGGCTAATGTAATATTCCATATGTGTATGATTGACTAATGTAATGCTCCCTATGTGTATAATTGACTAATGTAATACTCCCTATGTGTATGATTGACTAATGTAATACTCCCTATGTGTATGATTGGTTAATGTAATACTCCATATGTGTATGATTGACTAATGTAATGCTCCCTATGTGTATGATTGACTAATGTAATACTCCCTATGTGTATGATTGACTAATGTAATGCTCCCTATGTGTATGATTGACTAATGTAATACTCCCTATGTGTATAATTGACTAATGTAATACTCCATATGTGTATAATTGACTAATGGAACACTCCCTATGTGTATAATTGACTAATGTAATACTCCATATGTGTATGATTGGCTAATATAATACTCCCTATGTGTATAATTGACTAATGTAATACTCCATATGTGTATAATTGGCTAATGTAACACTCCCTATGTGTATAATTGACTAATGTTATACTCCCTATGTGTATGATTGGCTAATGTAATACTCCATATGTGTATGATTGACTAATGTAATGCTCCTTATGTGTATGATTGACTAATGTAATACTCCCTATGTGTATGATTGGCTAATATAATACTCCCTATGTGTGTAATTGACTAATGTAATACTCCATATGTGTATAATTGACTAATGTAATACTCCATATGTGTATGATTGACTAATGTAATACTCCATATGTGTATGATTGACTAATGTTATACTCCCTATGTGTATGATTGACTAATGTAATACTCCATATGTGTATGATTGACTAATGTAATGCTCCCTATGTGTATGATTGACTAATGTAATACTCCATATGTGTATGATTGGCTAATATAATACTATGTATGTGTATAATTGACTAATGTAATACTCCATATGTGTATAATTGACTAATGTAATACTCCATATGTGTATAATTGACTAATGTAATACTCCCTATGTGTATAATTGGCTAATGTAATACTCCCTACGTGTATAATTGACTAATGTAATACTCCCTATGTGTATAACTGACTAATGTAATACTCCATATGTGTATGATTGGCTAATGTAATACTCCCTATGTGTATAATTGACTAATGTAATACTCCATATGTGTATAATTGGCTAATGTAACACTCCCTATGTGTATAATTGACTAATGTTATACTCCCTATGTGTATGATTGGCTAATGTAATACTCCATATGTGTATGATTGACTAATGTAATGCTCCTTATGTGTATGATTGACTAATGTAATACTCCATATGTGTATGATTGGCTAATATAATACTCCCTATGTGTATAATTGACTAATGTAATACTCCATATGTGTATAATTGACTAATGTAATACTCCCTATGTGTATAATTGACTAATGTAATACTCCATATGTGTATGATTGACTAATGTAATACTCCCTATGTGTATGATTGACTAATGTAATACTCCATATGTGTATGATTGACTAATGTAATACTCCCTATGTGTATAATTGACTAATGTAATACTCCCTATGTGTATGATTGACTAATGTAATACTCCCTATGTGTATGATTGGCTAATGTAATACTCCCTATGTGTATAATTGACTAATGTAATACTCCCCATGTGTATAATTCGCTAATGTAATACTCCCTATGTGTATAATTGACTAATGTAATACTCCCTATGTGTATGATTGACTAATGTAATACTCCCTATGTGTATAATTGGCTAATGTAATACTCCCTATGTGTATAATTGACTAATGTAATACTCCCTATGTGTATGATTGGCTAATGTAATACTCCCTATGTGTATAATTGACTAATGTAATACTCCCTATGTGTATAATTGACTAATGTAATACTCCATATGTGTATAATTGACTAATGTAATACTCCCTATGTGTATAATTGACTAATGTAATACTCCCTATGTGTATAATTGACTAATGTAATACTCCCCATGTGTATAATTGGCTAATGTAATACTCCCTATGTGTATAATTGGCTAATGTAATACTCCCTATGTGTATAATTGGCTAATGTAATACTCCCTATGTGTATAATTGGCTAATGTAATACTCCCTATGTGTATAATTGACTAATGTAACACTCCATATGTGTATAATTGACTAATGTTATACTCCCTATGTGTATAATTGACTAATGTAATACTCCATATGTGTATGATTGACTAATGTAATACTCCATATGTGTATGATTGACTAATGTAATACTCCCTATGTGTATAATTGGCTAATGTAACACTCCCTATGTGTATAATTGACTAATGTTATACTCCCTATGTGTATGATTGGCTAATGTAATATTCCATATGTGTATGATTGACTAATGTAATGCTCCATATGTGTATGATTGACTAATGTAATACTCCATATGTGTATGATTGACTAATGTTATACTCCCTATGTGTGTGATTGGCTAATGTAATACTCCATATGTGTATGATTGACTAATGTAATGCTCCCTATGTGTATGATTGACTAATGTAATACTCCATATGTGTATGATTGACTAATGTAATGCTCCCTATGTGTATGATTGACTAATGTAATACTCCATATGTGTATGATTGGCTAATATAATACTCCCTATGTGTATAATTGACTAATGTAATACTCCATATGTGTATAATTAGCTAATGGAACACTCCCTATGTGTATAATTGACTAATGTAATACTCCATATGTGTATGATTGGCTAATATAATACTCCCTATGTGTATAATTGACTAATGTAATACTCCATATGTGTATAATTGGCTAATGTAACACTCCCTATGTGTATAATTGACTAATGTTATACTCCCTATGTGTATGATTGGCTAATGTAATACTCCATATGTGTATGATTGACTAATGTAATGCTCCTTATGTGTATGATTGACTAATGTAATACTCCATATGTGTATGATTGGCTAATATAATACTCCCTATGTGTATAATTGACTAATGTAATACTCCATATGTGTATAATTGACTAATGTAATACTCCATATGTGTATGATTGACTAATGTAATACTCCATATGTGTATGATTGACTAATGTTATACTCCCTATGTGTATGATTGACTAATGTAATACTCCATATGTGTATGATTGACTAATGTAATGCTCCCTATGTGTATGATTGACTAATGTAATACTCCATATGTGTATGATTGGCTAATATAATACTATGTATGTGTATAATTGACTAATGTAATACTCCATATGTGTATAATTGACTAATGTAATACTCCATATGTGTATAATTGACTAATGTAATACTCCCTATGTGTATAATTGGCTAATGTAATACTCCCTACGTGTATAATTGACTAATGTAATACTCCCTACGTGTATAACTGACTAATGTAACACTCCCTATGTGTATGATTGGCTAATGTAATATTCCTTGTGTGTATAATTGACTAATGTTATACTCCCTATGTGTATGATTGACTAATGTAACGCTACATATGTGTATGATTGACTATTGTTATACTTCCTATGTGTATGATTGACTAATGTAATATTCCATATGTGTATGATTGACTAATGTAATGCTCCATATGTGTATGATTGACTAATGTAATACTCCATATGTGTATAATTGACTAATGTTATACTCCCTATGTGTATGATTGACTAATGTAATACTCCATATGTGTATAATTGCCTAATGTAATACTCCCTATGTGTATGATTGACTAATGTAATACTCCATATGTGTATGATTGACTAATGTAATACTCCCTATGTGTATAATTGACTAATGTAATACTCCCTATGTGTATAATTGGCTAATGTAATACTCCCTATGTGTATAATTGGCTAATGTAATACTCCCTATGTGTATAATTAACTAATGTAATACTCCCTATGTGTATAATTGACTAATGTAATACTCCATATGTGTATAATTGGCTAATGTAATACTCCCTATGTGTATGATTGACTAATGTAATGCTCCCTATGTGTATGATTGACTAATGTAATACTCCCTATGTGTATAATTGACTAATATAATACTCCATATGTGTATGATTGACTAATGTAATGCTCCCTATGTGTATGATTGACTAATGTAATACTCCCTATGTGTATAATTGACTAATATAATACTCCATATGTGTATAATTGACTAATGTTATACTCCCTATGTGTATGATTGACTAATGTAATACTCCCTATGTGTATAATTGCCTAATGTAATACTCCCTATGTGTATAATTGACTAATGTAATACTCCCTATGTGTATAATTGACTAATGTAATACTCTCTATGTGTATAATTGACTAATGTAATACTCCCTATGTGTATAATTGGCTAATGTAATACTCCCTATGTGTATAATTGGCTAATGTAATACTCCCTATGTGTATAATTGACTAATGTAATACTCCCCATGTGTATAATTGGCTAATGCAATACTCCCTATGTGTATAATTGGCTAATGTAATACTCCCTATGTGTATGATTGACTAATGTAATACTCCCTATGTGTATAATTGGCTAATGTAATACTCCCTATGTGTATAATTGACTAATGTAATACTCCCTATGTGTATAATTGGCTAATGTAATACTCCCTATGTGTATAATTGACTAATGTAATACTCCCTATGTGTATAATTGACTAATGTAACACTCCATATGTGTATAATTGACTAATGTTATACTCCCTATGTGTATAATTGACTAATGTAATACTCCCTATGTGTATAATTGACTAATGTAATACTCCCCATGTGTATAATTGGCTAATGTAATACTCCCTATGTGTATAATTGACTAATGTAATACTCCCTATGTGTATAATTGACTAATGTAATACTCCATATGTGTATAATTGACTAATGTATTACTCCCTATGTGTATGATTGACTAATGTAATACTCACTATGTGTATAATTGACTAATGTAATACTCCATATGTGTATAATTGACTAATGTATTACTCCCTATGTGTATAATTGGCTAACGAAATACTCCCTATGTGTATAATTGACAAATGTAATACTCCCTATGTGTATAGTTGACTAATGTATTACTCCCAATGTGTATAATTGACTAATGCAATACTCCCTACGTGTATAATTGACTAATGTAATACTCCCTATGTGTATAATTGACTAATGTAATACTCCCTATGTGTATAATTGACTAATGTAATACTCCCTGTGTGTATAATTGGCTAATGTAATACTCCATATGTGTATAATTGACTAATATAATACTCCATATGTGTATAATTGACTAATGTAATACTCCCTATGTGTATAATTGACTAATGTAATACTCCCTATGTGTATAATTGACTAATGTAATACTCCCTATGTGTATAATTGACTAATGTAATACTCCCTATGTGTATAATTGGCTAATGTAATACTCCCTATGTGTATAATTGGCTAATGTAATACTCCCTATGAGTATAATTGACTAATGTATTACTCCCTATGTGTATAATTGGCTAATGTAATACTCCCTATGTGTATAATTGACTAATGTATTACTCCCTCCGTGTATAATTGACTAATGTAATACTCCCTATGTGTATAATTGACTAATGTAATACTCCCTATGTGTATAATTGACTAATGTAATACTCCCTGTGTGTATAATTGGCTAATGTAATACTCCATATGTGTATAATTGACTAATATAATACTCCATATGTGTATAATTGACTAATGTAATACTCCCTATGTGTATAATTGGCTAATGTAATACTCCCTATGTGTATAATTGACTAATGTAATACTCCCCATGTGTATAATTGACTAATGTAATACTTCCTATGTGTATAATTGGCTAATGTAATACTCCCTATGTGTATAATTGGCTAATGTAATACTCCCTATGAGTATAATTGACTAATGTATTACTCCCTATGTGTATAATTGGCTAATGTAATACTCCCTATGTGTATAATTGACTAATGTATTACTCCCTATGTGTATGATTGGCTAATGTAATACTCACTATGTGTATAATTTACTAATGTAATACTCCATATGTGTATAATTGACTAATGTATTACTCCCTATGTGTATAATTGGCTAACGTAATACTCCCTATGTGTATAATTGACAAATGTAATACTCCCTATGTGTATAGTTGACTAATGTATTACTCCCAATGTGTATAATTGACTAATGCAATACTCCCTACGTGTATAATTCATTAATGTAATACTCCCTATGTGTATAATTGACTAATGTAATACTCCCTATGTGTATAATTGACTAATGTAATACTCCCTGTGTGTATAATTGGCTAATGTAATACTCCATATGTGTATAATTGACTAATATAATACTCCATATGTGTATAATTGACTAATGTAATACTCCCTATGTGTATAATTGACTAATGTAATACTCCCTATGTGTATAATTGACTAATGTAATACTCCCTATGTGTATAATTGACTAATGTAATACTCCCTATGTGTATAATTGACTAATGTAATACTCCGTATGTGTATAATTGACTAATGTAATACTCCCTATGTGCATAATTGACTAATGTAACACTCCGTATGTGTATAATTGACTAATGTGATACTCCCCATGTGTATAATTGACTAATGTGATACTCCCTATGTGTTTAATTGACTAATGTAATACTCCCTGTGTGTATAATTGACTAATGTAATACTCCCTATGTGTATGATTGACTAATGTAATACTCCCTATGTGTATAATTGACTAATGTAATACTCCCTATGTGTATAATTGGCTAATGTAATACTCCCTATGTGTATAATTGACTAATGTAATACTCCCTATGTGTATAATTGACTAATGTTATACTCCCTATGTGTAAAATTGACTAATGTAATACTGTACTTGAACTTGCAAATAGTTGGGGCTTTAGTGACTCTGGAAGTATCAACTGTTTGACCTCTTGACCAGCATCATGCACAACACGGTAAAGAACACCGTCTTCCTCCCTGCACCTCTTCCAGTTTCGAAGTAGTTTTCTAGTCGATCTAGACTCTTTCATCAGCTGTCTTGTTGTTGGGGATGCTTACTGTCCCAATAATGACGAAACCTACTAATCACTTCGTCTACCCTCTGCATTTTT
>NW_003132306.1:0-22436 GCF_000003605.2 Saccoglossus kowalevskii | reverse complement strand
TGCATATTGATCCCAAATACAGTTTTTTAATACCTGCATATTGATCTCACATACAATCATTGAATACATGCATATTGATCCCAATTACAGTCTTGGAATACATGCATATTGATCCAAAATAGAATCTTTGAAAACATGCATACTGATCCCAATCACAGTCTATGATCGAATGAACACATGCATATTGACCCCAATATCAGGTTTTTAACACATGCATATTGATCCTAATTACTGTAGTTGAATACATGCATATTGATCTCAAATAAAATCTTTGAATTCTTACAAATAGATCCCAATCACAGTCATTGAATACATGCATATTGATTTCAAATAAAATCTTTGAATACATACAAATAGATCTCAATCACAGTCATTGAATACATGCATATTGATGCCAAATACAGTCTTTGAACACATGCATAATGATCCCAATAACAGGCTTTTAACACATGCATATTGATCCCAATCACAGTCATTGAATACATGCATATTGATCCCAATCACAGTCTTTTATAACATGCATAGTGATCCGAATTACAATCTTTGAATACATGCATATTGATCCCAATTACAGTCTTTGAATACATGCCAATTGATCCCAATTACAGTCTTTGAATACATGCATATTGATTCCAATTATAGTCTTTGAATACATGCATATTGATCCCAATTACAATCTTTGAATACATGCAAATTGATCCCAATCACAGTCTTGGAATACATGCATATTAATCATAAATACGTCTTTGTGCACATGCATATTGATCCCAATTACAGTCTTTGAATACATGCATATTAATCCCAATTACAATCTTTGAATACATGCAAATTGATCCCAATCACAGTCTTTGAATACATGTATATTAGTCCAAATTACAGTCTTTGAATACATGCATATTGATATAAAATACAATCTTTGAATACATGCATATTGATCCCAAATACAGTCTTCGAATACATGCATATTGATCCCAATTACAGTTTTTGAACACATGCATATTGATCCCAATCACGGTCTTTGAATACATGCATATTAATCCCAATTACAATCTTTGAATACATGCATATTGATATAAAATACAATCTTTGAATACATGCATATTGATCCCAATTACAGTCATTGAATACATGCATATTGTTCCCAATTACAGGCTTTGAACACATGTAAATAGATCCCAATCACAGTCATTGAATACATGCATATTGATCTCAAATAAAATCTTTGAATACATACAAATAGATCTCAATCACAGTCATTGAATACATGCATATTGATGCCAAATACTGTCATGGAATACATGCATATTGATCCCAAATACAGTCTTCGAATACATGCATATTGATACCAATTTCTGTCTGTGAATACATGCAAATCGATCCCAATCACAGTCTTTGAATACATGCATATTGATCCCAAATGCAGTCATCGAACACATGCATATTGATCACAATTACAGTCTTGGAATACATGCATATTGATCCAAAATGGAATCTTTGAAAACATGCATATTGATCCCAAATACAGTTTTTTAATACCTGCATATTGATCTCACATACAATCATTGAATACATGCATATTGATCCCAATTACAGTCTTGGAATACATGCATATTGATCCAAAATAGAATCATTGAAAACATGCATACTGATCTCAATCACAGTCTATGATCGAATGAACACATGCATATTGACCCCAATATCAGGTTTTTAACACATGCATATTGATCCTAATTACTGTAGTTGAATACATGCATATTGATCTCAAATAAAATATTTGAATTCTTACAAATAGAACCCAATCACAGTCATTGAATACATGCATATTGATCTCAAATAAAATCTTTGAATACATACAAATAGATCTCAATCACAGTCATTGAATACATGCATATTGATGCCAAATACTGTCATGGGATACATGCATATTGATCCCAAATACAGTCTTCGAATACATGCATATTGATACCAATTTCTGTCTGTGAATACATGCATATTGATCCCAATTACAGTCTTTCAACACATGCATATTGATCCCAATCACAGTCTATGATCGAATGAAGACATGCATATTGATCCCAATAACAGGCTTTGAACACATGCATATTAATCCCAATTACTGTCATGGAATACATGCATATTGATCCCAAATACAGTCTTCGAATACATGCATATTGATCACAATTACAATCTTTGAATACATGCATATTGATCCCAATTACAATCTTTGAGCACATGCATACAGATCCCAATCACAGTCTTTGAATACATGCATATTAATCATAAATACGTCTTTGTGCACATGCATATTGATCCCAATTACAGTCTTAAAATACATGCAAATTGATCCCAATTACAATCTTTGAATACATGCATACAGATCCCAATCACAGTCTTTGAATACATGAATATTGATCCCAAATACAATCTTTGAATACATGCATATTAATCCCAAGTACAATCTTTAAATACATGCAAATCGATCCCAATCACAGTCTTTGAATACATGCATATTGATCCCAAATGCAGTCATCGAACACATGCATATTGATCACAATTACAGTCTTGGAATACATGCATATTGATCCAAAATGGAATCTTTGAAAACATGCATATTGATCCCAAATACAGTTTTTTAATACCTGCATATTGATCTCACATACAATCATTGAATACATGCATATTGATCCCAATTACAGTCTTGGAATACATGCATATTGATCCAAAATAGATTCATTGAAAACATGCATACTGATCCCAATCACAGTCTATGATCGAATGAACACATGCATATTGACCCCAATATCAGGTTTTTAACACATGCATATTGATCCTAATTACTGTAGTTGAATACATGCATATTGATCTCAAATAAAATTTTTGAATTGTTACAAATAGATCCCAATCACAGTCATTGAATACATGCATATTGATCTCAAATAAAATCTTTGAATACATACAAATAGATCTCAATCACAGTCATTGAATACATGCATATTGATGCCAAATACTGTCATGGGATACATGCATATTGATCCCAAATACAGTCTTCGAATACATGCATATTGATACCAATTTCTGTCTGTGAATACATGCATATTGATCCCAATTACAGTCTTTCAACACATGCATATTGATCCCAATCACAGTCTATGATCGAATGAAGACATGCATATTGATCCCAATAACAGGCTTTGAACACATGCATATTGATCCCAATTACTGTCATGGAATACATGCATATTGATCCCAAATACAGTCTTCGAATACATGCATATTGATCACAATTACAATCTTTGAATACATGCATATTGATCCCAATTACAATCTTTGAGCACATGCATACAGATCCCAATCACAGTCTTTGAATACATGCATATTAATCATAAATACGTCTTTGTACACATGCATATTGATCCCAATTACAGTCTTTAAATACATGCAAATTGATCCCAATTACAATCTTTGAATACATGCATACAGATCCCAATCACAGTCTTTGAATACATGAATATTGATCCCAAATACAATCTTTGAATACATGCATATTAATCCCAAGTACAATCTTTAAATACATGCAAATCGATCCCAATCACAGTCTTTGAATACATGCATATTGATCCCAAATGCAGTCATCGAACACATGCATATTGATCACAATTACAGTCTTGGAATACATGCATATTGATCCAAAATGGAATCTTTGAAAACATGCATATTGATCCCAAATACAGTTTTTTAATACCTGCATATTGATCTCACATACAATCATTGAATACATGCATATTGATCCCAATTACAGTCTTGGAATACACGCATATTGATCCAAAATAGAATCTTTGAAAACATGCATACTGATCCCAATCACAGTCTATGATCGAATGAACACATGCATATTGACCCCAATATCAGGTTTATAACACATGCATATTGATCCTAATTACTGTAGTTGAATACATGCATATTGATCTCAAATAAAATCTTTGAATTCTTACAAATAGATCCCAATCACAGTCATTGAATACATGCATATTGATCTCAAATAAAATCTTTGAATACATACAAATAAATCTCAATCACAGTCATTGAATACATGCATATTGATGCCAAATACAGTCTTTGAACACATGCATAATGATCCCAATAACAGGCTTTTAACACATGCATATTGATCCCAATCACAGTCATTGAATACATGCATATTGATCCCAATCACAGTCTTTTATAACATGCATAGTGATCCGAATTACAATCTTTGAATACAAGCATACTGTTTCCAATTACAATCTTTGAATACATGCTTGTGGATTGAAATTACAATCTTTGAATACATGCATATTGATCCCAATTACAGTCTTTGAATACATGCCAATTGATCCCAATTACAGTCTTTGAATACATGCATATTGATTCCAATTATAGTCTTTGAATACATGCATATTGATCCCAATTACAATCTTTGAATACATGCAAATTGATCCCAATCACAGTCTTGGAATACATGCATATTAATCATAAATACGTCTTTGTGCACATGCATATTGATCCCAATTACAGTCTTAGAATACATGCATATTAATCCCAATTACAATCTTTGAATACATGCAAATTGATCCCAATCACAGTCTTTGAATACATGTATATTAATCCAAATTACAGTCTTTGAATACATGCATATTGATATAAAATACAATCTTTGAATACATGCATATTGATCCCAAATACAGTCTTCGAATACATGCATATTGATACCAATTTCTGTCTGTGAATACATGCATATTGATCCCAATTACAGTCTTTCAACACATGCATATTGATCCCAATCACAGTCTATGATCGAATGAAGACATGCATATTGATCCCAATAACAGGCTTTGAACACATGCATATTAATCCCAATTACTGTCATGGAATACATGCATATTGATCCCAAATACAGTCTTCGAATACATGCATATTGATCACAATTACAATCTTTGAATACATGCATATTGATCCCAATTACAATCTTTGAGCACATGCATACAGATCCCAATCACAGTCTTTGAATACATGCATATTAATCATAAATACGTCTTTGTGCACATGCATATTGATCCCAATTACAGTCTTTAAATACATGCAAATTGATCCCAATTACAATCTTTGAATACATACATACAGATCCCAATCACAGTCTTTGAATACATGAATATTGATCCCAAATACAATCTTTGAATACATGCATATTAATCCCAAGTACAATCTTTAAATACATGCAAATCGATCCCAATCACAGTCTTTGAATACATGCATATTGATCCCAAATGCAGTCATCGAACACAAGCATATTGATCACAATTACAGTCTTGGAATACATGCATATTGATCCAAAATGGAATCTTTGAAAACATGCATATTGATCCCAAATACAGTTTTTTAATACCTGCATATTGATCTCACATACAATCATTGAATACATGCATATTGATCCCAATTACAGTCTTGGAATACATGCATATTGATCCAAAATAGATTCATTGAAAACATGCATACTGATCCCAATCACAGTCTATGATCGAATGAACACATGCATATTGACCCCAATATCAGGTTTTTAACACATGCATATTGATCCTAATTACTGTAGTTGAATACATGCATATTGATCTCAAATAAAATCTTTGAATTGTTACAAATAGATCCCAATCACAGTCATTGAATACATGCATATTGATCTCAAATAAAATCTTTGAATACATACAAATAGATCTCAATCACAGTCATTGAATACATGCATATTGATGCCAAATACTGTCATGGGATACATGCATATTGATCCCAAATACAGTCTTCGAATACATGCATATTGATACCAATTTCTGTCTGTGAATACATGCATATTGATCCCAATTACAGTCGTTCAACACATGCATATTGATCCCAATCACAGTCTATGATCGAATGAAGACATGCATATTGATCCCAATAACAGGCTTTGAACACATGCATATTGATCCCAATTACTGTCATGGAATACATGCATATTGATCCCAAATACAGTCTTCGAATACATGCATATTGATCACAATTACAATCTTTGAATACATGCATATTGATCCCAATTACAATTTTTGAGCACATGCATACAGATCCCAATCACAGTCTTTGAATACATGCATATTAATCATAAATACGTCTTTGTGCACATGCATATTGATCCCAATTACAGTCTTTAAATACATGCAAATTGATCCCAATTACAATCTTTGAATACATGCATACAGATCCCAATCACAGTCTTTGAATACATGAATATTGATCCCAAATACAATCTTTGAATACATGCATATTAATCCCAAGTACAATCTTTAAATACATGCAAATCGATCCCAATCACAGTCCTTGAATACATGCATATTGATCCCAAATGCAGTCATCGAACACATGCATATTGATCACAATTACAGTCTTGGAATACATGCATATTGATCCAAAATGGAATCTTTGAAAACATGCATATTGATCCCAAATACAGTTTTTTAATACCTGCATATTGATCTCACATACAATCATTGAATACATGCATATTGATCCCAATTACAGTCTTGGAATACACGCATATTGATCCAAAATAGAATCTTTGAAAACATGCATACTGATCCCAATCACAGTCTATGATCGAATGAACACATGCATATTGACCCCAATATCAGGTTTTTAACACATGCATATTGATCCTAATTACTGTAGTTGAATACATGCATATTGATCTCAAATAAAATCTTTGAATACATACAAATAAATCTCAATCACAGTCATTGAATACATGCATATTGATGCCAAATACAGTCTTTGAACACATGCATAATGATCCCAATAACAGGCTTTTAACACATGCATATTGATCCCAATCACAGTCATTGAATACATGCATATTGATCCCAATCACAGTCTTTTATAACATGCATAGTGATCCGAATTACAATATTTGAATACAAGCATACTGTTTCCAATTACAATCTTTGAATACATGCATGTGGATTGAAATTACAATCTTTGAATACATGCATATTGATCCCAATTACAGTCTTTGAATACATGCCAATTGATCCCAATTACAGTCTTTGAATACATGCATATTGATTCCCATTATAGTCTTTGAATACATGCATATTGATCCCAATTACAATCTTTGAATACATGCAAATTGATCCCAATCACAGTCTTGGAATACATGCATATTAATCATAAATACGTCTTTGTGCACATGCATATTGATCCCAATTACAGTCTTAGAATACATGCATATTAATCCCAATTACAATCTTTGAATACATGCAAATTGATCCCAATCACAGTCTTTGAATACATGTATATTAATCCAAATTACAGTCTTTGAATACATGCATATTGATATAAAATACAATCTTTGAATACATGCATATTGATCCCAAATACAGTCTTCGAATACATGCATATTGATACCAATTTCTGTCTGTGAATACATGCATATTGATCCCAATTACAGTCTTTCAACACATGCATATTGATCCCAATCACAGTCTATGATCGAATGAAGACATGCATATTGATCCCAATAACAGACTTTGAACACATGTATATTAATCCCAATTACTGTCATGGAATACATGCATATTGATCCCAAATACAGTCTTCGAATACATGCATATTGATCACAATTACAATCTTTGAATACATGCATATTGATCCCAATTACAATCTTTGAGCACATGCATACAGATCCCAATCACAGTCTTTGAATACATGCATATTAATCATAAATACGTCTTTGTGCACATGCATATTGATCCCAATTACAGTCTTTAAATACATGCAAATTGATCCCAATTACAATCTTTGAATACATGCATACAGATCCCAATCACAGTCTTTGAATACATGAATATTGATCCCAAATACAATCTTTGAATACATGCATATTAATCCCAAGTACAATCTTTAAATACATGCAAATCGATCCCAATCACAGTCTTTGAATACATGCATATTGATCCCAAATGCAGTCATCGAACACATGCATATTGATCACAATTACAGTCTTGGAATACATGCATATTGATCCAAAATGGAATCTTTGAAAACATGCATATTGATCCCAAATACAGTTTTTTAATACCTGCATATTGATCTCACATACAATCATTGAATACATGCATATTGATCCCAATTACAGTCTTGGAATACACGCATATTGATCCAAAATAGAATCTTTGAAAACATGCATACTGATCCCAATCACAGTCTATGATCGAATGAACACATGCATATTGACCCCAATATCAGGTTTTTAACACATGCATATTGATCCTAATTACTGTAGTTGAATACATGCATATTGATCTCAAATAAAATCTTTGAATACATACAAATAAATCTCAATCACAGTCATTGAATACATGCATATTGATGCCAAATACAGTCTTTGAACACATGCATAATGATCCCAATAACAGGCTTTTAACACATGCATATTGATCCCAATCACAGTCATTGAGTACATGCATATTGATCCCAATCACAGTCTTTTATAACATGCATAGTGATCCGAATTACAATATTTGAATACAAGCATACTGTTTCCAATTACAATCTTTGAATACATGCATGTGGATTGAAATTACAATCTTTGAATACATGCATATTGATCCCAATTACAGTCTTTGAATACATGCCAATTGATCCCAATTACAGTCTTTGAATACATGCATATTGATTCCAATTATAGTCTTTGAATACATGCATATTGATCCCAATTACAATCTTTGAATACATGCAAATTGATCCCAATCACAGTCTTGGAATACATGCATATTAATCATAAATACGTCTTTGTGCACATGCATATTGATCCCAATTACAGTCTTAGAATACATGCATATTAATCCCAATTACAATCTTTGAATACATGCAAATTGATCCCAATCACAGTCTTTGAATACATGTATATTAATCCAAATTACAGTCATTGAATACATGCATATTGATATAAAATACAATCTTTGAATACATGCATATTGATCCCAAATACAGTCTTCGAATACATGCATATTGATACCAATTTCTGTCTGTGAATACATGCATATTGATCCCAATCACAGTCTATGATCGAATGAAGACATGCATATTGATCCCAATAACAGGCTTTGAACACATGTATATTAATCCCAATTACTGTCATGGAATACATGCATATTGATCCCAAATACAGTCTTCGAATACATGCATATTGATCACAATTACAATCTTTGAATACATGCATATTGATCCCAATTACAATCTTTGAGCACATGCATACAGATCCCAATCACAGTCTTTGAATACATGCATATTAATCATAAATACGTCTTTGTGCACATGCATATTGATCCCAATTACAGTCTTTAAATACATGCAAATTGATCCCAATTACAATCTTTGAATACATGCATACAGATCCCAATCACAGTCTTTGAATACATGAATATTGATCCCAAATACAATCTTTGAATACATGCATATTAATCCCAAGTACAATCTTTAAATACATGCAAATCGATCCCAATCACAGTCTTTGAATACATGCATATTGATCCCAAATGCAGTCATCGAACACATGCATATTGATCACAATTACAGTCTTGGAATACATGCATATTGATCCAAAATGGAATCTTTGAAAACATGCATATTGATCCCAAATACAGTTTTTTAATACCTGCATATTGATCTCACATACAATCATTGAATACATGCATATTGATCCCAATTACAGTCTTGGAATACATGCATATTGATCCAAAATAGAATCTTTGAAAACATGCATACTGATCCCAATCACAGTCTATGATCGAATGAACACATGCATATTGACCCCAATATCAGGTTTTTAACACATGCATATTGATCCTAATTACTGTAGTTGAATACATGCATATTGATCTCAAATAAAATCTTTGAATTCTTACAAATAGATCCCAATCACAGTCATTGAATACATGCATATTGATTTCAAATAAAATCTTTGAATACATACAAATAGATCTCAATCACAGTCATTGAATACATGCATATTGGTGCCAAATACAGTCTTTGAACACATGCATAATGATCCCAATAACAGGCTTTTAACACATGCATATTGATCCCAATCACAGTCATTGAATACATGCATATTGATCCCAATCACAGTCTTTTATAACATGCATAGTGATCCGAATTACAATCTTTGAATACAAGCATACTGTTTCCAATTACAATCTTTGAATACATGCATGTGGATTGAAATTACAATCTTTGAATACATGCATATTGATCCCAATTAGAGTCTTTGAATACATGCCAATTGATCCCAATTACAGTCTTTGAATACATGCATATTGATTCCAATTATAGTCTTTGAATACATGCATATTGATCCCAATTACAATCTTTGAATACATGCAAATTGATCCCAATCACAGTCTTGGAATACAT
Organism: Saccoglossus kowalevskii; assembly: GCF_000003605.2. Classification (NCBI taxonomy): domain Eukaryota; kingdom Metazoa; phylum Hemichordata; class Enteropneusta; family Harrimaniidae; genus Saccoglossus; species Saccoglossus kowalevskii. Next base: position 11,963 of record NW_003132306.1, on the reverse strand, counting down.
GCATATTAATCATAAATACGTCTTTGTGCACATGCATATTGATCCCAATTACAGTCTTTGAATACATGCATATTAATCCCAATTACAATCTTTGAATACATGCAAATTGATCCCAATCACAGTCTTTGTATACATGTATATTAATCCAAATTACAGTCTTTGAATACATGCATATTGATATAAAATACAATCTTTGAATACATGCATATTGATCCCAAATACAGTCTTCGAATACATGCATATCGATCCCACTTACAGTTTTTGAACACATGCATATTGATCCCAATCACGGTCTTTGAATACATGCATATTAATCCAAATTACAATCTTTGAATACATGCATATTGATATAAAATACAATCTTTGAATACATGCATATTGATCCCAATTACAGTCATTGAATACATGCATATTGTTCACAATTACAGGCTTTGAACACATGTAAATAGATCCCAATCACAGTCATTGAATACATGCATATTGATCTCAAATAAAATCTTTGAATACATACAAATAGATCTCAATCACAGTCATTGAATACATGCATATTGATGCCAAATACTGTCATGGAATACATGCATATTGATCCCAAATACAGTCTTCGAATACATGCATATTGATACCAATTTCTGTCTGTGAATACATGCAAATCGATCCCAATCACAGTCTTTGAATACATGCATATTGATCCCAAATGCAGTCATCGAACACATGCATATTGATCACAATTACAGTCTTGGAATACATGCATATTGATCCAAAATGGAATCTTTGAAAACATGCATATTGATCCCAAATACAGTTTTTTAATACCTGCATATTGATCTCACATACAATCATTGAATACATGCATATTGATCCCAATTACAGTCTTGGAATACATGCATATTGATCCAAAATAGAATCATTGAAAACATGCATACTGATCTCAATCACAGTCTATGATCGAATGAACACATGCATATTGACCCCAATATCAGGTTTTTAACACATGCATATTGATCCTAATTACTGTAGTTGAATACATGCATATTGATCTCAAATAAAATCTTTGAATTCTTACAAATAGAACCCAATCACAGTCATTGAATACATGCATATTGATCTCAAATAAAATCTTTGAATACATACAAATAGATCTCAATCACAGTCATTGAATACATGCATATTGATGCCAAATACTGTCATGGGATACATGCATATTGATCCCAAATACAGTCTTCGAATACATGCATATTAATACCAATTTCTGTCTGTGAATACATGCATATTGATCCCAATTACAGTCTTTCAACACATGCATATTGATCCCAATCACAGTCTATGATCGAATGAAGACATGCATATTGATCCCAATAACAGGCTTTGAACACATGCATATTAATCCCAATTACTGTCATGGAATACATGCATATTGATCCCAAATACAGTCTTCGAATACATGCATATTGATCACAATTACAATCTTTGAATACATGCATATTGATCCCAATTACAATCTTTGAGCACATGCATACAGATCCCAATCACAGTCTTTGAATACATGCATATTAATCATAAATACGTCTTTGTGCACATGCATATTGATCCCAATTACAGTCTTAAAATACATGCAAATTGATCCCAATTACAATCTTTGAATACATGCATACAGATCCCAATCACAGTCTTTGAATACATGAATATTGATCCCAAATACAATCTTTGAATACATGCATATTAATCCCAAGTACAATCTTTAAATACATGCAAATCGATCCCAATCACAGTCTTTGAATACATGCATATTGATCCCAAATGCAGTCATCGAACACAAGCATATTGATCACAATTACAGTCTTGGAATACATGCATATTGATCCAAAATGGAATCTTTGAAAACATGCATATTGATCCCAAATACAGTTTTTTAATACCTGCATATTGATCTCACATACAATCATTGAATACATGCATATTGATCCCAATTACAGTCTTGGAATACATGCATATTGATCCAAAATAGATTCATTGAAAACATGCATACTGATCCCAATCACAGTCTATGATCGAATGAACACATGCATATTGACCCCAATATCAGGTTTTTAACACATGCATATTGATCCTAATTACTGTAGTTGAATACATGCATATTGATCTCAAATAAAATCTTTGAATTCTTACAAATAGATCCCAATCACAGTCATTGAATACATGCATATTGATTTCAAATAAAATCTTTGAATACATACAAATAGATCTCAATCACAGTCATTGAATACATGCATATTGATGCCAAATACAGTCTTTGAACACATGCATAATGATCCCAATAACAGGCTTTTAACACATGCATATTGATCCCAATCACAGTCATTGAATACATGCATATTGATCCCAATCACAGTCTTTTATAACATGCATAGTGATCCGAATTACAATCTTTGAATACATGCATATTGATCCCAATTACAGTCTTTGAATACATGCCAATTGATCCCAATTACAGTCTTTGAATACATGCATATTGATTCCAATTATAGTCTTTGAATACATGCATATTGATCCCAATTACAATCTTTGAATACATGCAAATTGATCCCAATCACAGTCTTGGAATACATGCATATTAATCATAAATACGTCTTTGTGCACATGCATATTGATCCCAATTACAGTCTTTGAATACATGCATATTAATCCCAATTACAATCTTTGAATACATGCAAATTGATCCCAGTCACAGTCTTTGAATACATGTATATTAATCCAAATTACAGTCTTTGAATACATGCATATTGATCCCAATTACAGTCTGTGAATACATGCAAAATGATCCCAATTACAGTCATTGAATACATGCATATTGATCCCAATAACAATCTATGAATACATGTAAATTGATTCCAATTACAGTCATTGAACACATGTATATTGATCCCAATTACTGTCATGGAATACATGCATATTGATCCCAATCACAGTTCTTGAATACATGCATATTGATATCAAATACAATCTTTGAATACATGCATATTGATCCAAAATACTGTCTTCGAATACATGCATATTGATCCCAATTTCAGTCTGTGAATACATGCAAAATGATCCCAATTACAGTCATTGAATGCATGCATATTGTTCCCAATTACAATCTTTGAATACATGTAAATTGATTCCAATTACAGTCATTGAACACATGCATATTGATCCCAAACACAGTCTTGGAATACATGCATATTGATGTCAAATACAATCTTTGAATACATGCATATTGATCCCAATCACAGTCCTTGAATACATGCATATTTATATCAAATACAATCTTTGAATACATGCATATTGATCCCAATTTCAGTCTGTGAATACATGCATATTGATCCCAATTACAGTCTTTGAACACATGCATATTGATCCCAATCACAGTCTATGATCGAATGAAGACATGCATATTGATCCCAATAACAGGCTTTGAACACATGCATATTGATCCCAATTACTGTCATGGAATACATGCATATTGATCCCAAATACAGTCTTCGAATACATGCATATTGATCTCAAATACAATCTTTGAATACATGCACATTGATCCCAATCACAGTCCTTGAATACATGCATATTGATATCAAATACAGTCTTTGAATACATGCATATTAATCATAAATACGTCTTTGTGCACATGCATATTGATCCCAATTTCAGTCTTTGAATACATGCATACTAATCCCAATTACAATCTTTGAATACATGCATATTGATCCAAATCACAGTCTTTGAATACATGTATATTAATCCAAATTACAGTCTTTGAATACATGCATATTGATCCCAATTACAGTCTGTGAATACATGCAAAATGATCCCAATTACAGTCATTGAATACATGCATATTGATCCCAATAACAATCTTTGAATACATGTAAATTGATTCCAATTACAGTCATTGAACACATGCATATTGATCCCAATTACTGTCATGGAATACATGCATATTGATCCCATATACAGTCTTGGAATACATGCATATTGATCTCAAATACAATCTTTTAATACATGCATATTGATCCCAATCACAGTTCTTGATTACATGCATATTGATATCAAATACAATCTTTGAATACATGCATATTGATCCCAAATACAGTCTTCGAATACATGCATATTGATCCCAATTTCAGTCTGTGAATATATGCATATTGATCCCAATTACAGTCTGTGAATACTTGCAAAATGATTCCAATTACAGTCATTGAACACATGCATATTGATCCCAAATACAGTCTTGGAATACATGCATATTGATCTCAAATACAATTATTGAATACATGCATATTGATCCCAATCACAGTCCTTGAATACATGCATATTGATATCAAATACAATCTTTGAATACATGCATATTGATCCCAATTTCAGTCTGTGAATACATGCCTATTGATCCCAATTACAGTCTTTGAACACATGCATATTGATCCCAATCTCAGTCTATGATCGAATGAAGACATGCATATTGATCCCAATAACAGGCTTTGAACACATGCATATTAATCATAAATACGTCTTTGTGCACATGCATATTGATCCCAATTACAGTCCTTGAATACATGCATATTGATTCCAATTAAAATCTTTGAATACATGCAAATTGATCCCAATCACAGTCTTTGAATACATGAATATTGATCCCAATTACAATCTTTGAATACATGCAAATTGATCCCAATTACAGTCTTTGAATACATGCATATTGATCCCAATTACTGTCTTTGAATACAAGCATATTGATCCCAATTACAGTCTTCGAATACATGCATATTGATCCCAATTACAGTCTTTGAATACATGCATATTGATCGCAATCACAGTCTTTGAATACTTGCATATCGATGCCAATTACAGTCATTGAATACATGCACATTGATCCCAAATGCAGTCATTGAACACATGCATATTGATCCCAATTACAGTCTTTGAATACATGCAAAATAATCCCAATTACAGTCTTTGAAAACATGCATATTGATCTCAATTAAAATCTTTGAATACATGCATATTGATCTCAATTACAGTCTTTGAATACATGCATATTAATCCCAATTAATGTCTTTAAATACAAGCATATCGATGTCATTTACTGTCTTTGAATACTTGCATATTGATCCCAATTACAGTCTTTGAATACATGCATATTGATCCCAAATACAGTCTTCGAATACATGCATATTGATCCCAATTTCAGTCTGTGAATATATGCATATTGATCCCTATTACAGTCTTTGAACACATGCATATTAATCCCAATCACAGTCTATGATCGAATGAAGACATGCATATTGGTCCCAATAACAGGCTTTGAACACATGCATATTGATCCCAAATACTGTCATGGAATACATGCATATTGATCCCAAATACGGTCTTCGAATACATGCATATTGATCTCAAATACAATCTTTGAATACATGCATATTAATCCCAATCACAATCCTTGAATACATGCATATTGATATCAAATACAATCTTTGAATATATGCATATTGATCCCAATCACCGTCTATGATGGAATGAAGACATGCATATTGATCCCAATAACAGGCTTTGAATACATGCATATTAATCATAAATACGTATTTGTGCACATGCATATTGATCCCAATTACAGTCCTTGAATACATGCATATTGATTCCAATTAAAATCTTTGAATACATGCAAATTGATCCCAATCACAGTCTTTGAATACATGAATATTGATCCCAATTACAATCTTTGAATACAAGCAAATTGATGTCAATTTCAGTCTTTGAATACATGCATATTAATCCCAATTACTGTCTTTGAATACAAGCATATTGATCCCAATTACAGTCTTCGAATACATGCATATTGATCCCAATTACAGTTTTTGAATACATGCATATTGATCGCAATCACAGTCTTTGAATACTTGCATATCGATGCCAATTACATTCATTGAATACATGCACATTGATCCCAAATGCAGTCATTGAACACATACATATTGATCCCAATTACAGTCTTTGAATACATGCGAAATAATCCCAATTACAGTCTTTGAAAACATGCATATTGATCTCAATTAAAATCTTTGAATACATGCATATTGATCTCAATTACAGTCTTTGAATACATGCATATTAATCCCAATTACTGTCTTTAAATACAAGCATATCGATGCCAATTACTGTCTTTGAATACATGCATATTGATCCCAATTACAGTCTTTGAATACATGCATATTGATCCCAATTACAGTCTTTTAATACATGCATATTGATCCTTATTACAGTCTTTGAACACATGAATAATTATCCCAAATACAGCTTTTGAACACATGCATATTAATCCTAAATAGTCTTTGAATACATGCATGTTGATCCGAATCACAGTCTTTGAATACATGCATAGCATATTGATCCCAATTACAATCTTTGAGTACATGCATATTGATATCAATCACAGTCTTTGAATACATGCATATTGATCCCAATTACAATCTTTGAATATATGCATATTTATCCCAATCACAGTCTTTAATACATGCATATAGTTCCCAATTACAATCTTTCAACACATGCATATTGATCCCAATTACAGTTTTTGAATACATGAATATTTATCCCAATTACAATCTTTGAATACATGCAAATTGATGCCAATTTCAGTCTTTGAATATATGCATATTAATCCCAATTACTGTCTTTGAATACAAGCATATTGATCCCAATTACAGTCTTCGAATACATGCATATTGATCCCAATTACAGTTTTTGAATACATGCATATTGATCGCAATCACAGTCTTTGAATACTTGCATATCGATGCCAATTACGTTCATTGAATACATGCACATTGAACCCAAATGCAGTCATTGAACACATACATATTGATCCCAGTTACAGTCTTTGAATACATGCGAAATAATCCCAATTACAGTCTTTGAAAACATGCATATTGATCTCAATTAAAATCTTTGAATACATGCATATTGATCTCCATTACAGTCTTTGAATACATGCATATTAATCCCAATTACTGTCTTTAAATACAAGCATATCGATGCCAATTACTGTCTTTGAATACATGCATATTGATCCCAATTACAGTCTTTGAATACATGCATATTGATCCCAATTACAGTCTTTGAATACATGCATATTGATCCCAAATACTGTCTTCGAATACATGCATATTGATCCCAAATACTGTCTTCGAATACATGCATATTGATCCCAATTTCAGTCTGTGAATACATTCAAAATGATCCCAATTACAGTCATTGAATGCATGCATATTGTTGCCCAATTACAATCTTTGAATACATGTAAATTGATTCCAATTACAGTCATTGAACATATGCATATTGATCCCAATTACTGTCATGGAATACATGCATACTGATCCCAAATACAGTCTTGGAATACATGCATATTGATCTCAATTACAGTCTTTGAACACATGCATATTGATCCCAATCACAGTCTATGATCGAATGAAGACATGCATATTGATCCCAATAACAGGCTTTGAACACATGCATATTGATCCCAATTACTGTCATGGAATACATGCATATTGATCCCAAATACAGTCTTCGAATACATGCATATTGATCTCAAATACAATCTTTGAATACATGCATATTGATCCCAATCACAGTCCTTGAATACATGCATATTAATATCAAATACAGTCTTTGAATACATGCATATTAATCATAAATACGTCTTTGTGCACATGCATATTGGCCCCCAATTACAGTCATTGAATACATGCATATTAATCCCAATTACAATCTTTGAATACATGCAAATTGATCCCAATCACAGTCTTTGAATACATGTATATTAATCCAAATTACAGTCTTTGAATACATGCATATTGATCCCAATTACAGTCTGTGAATACATGCAAAATGATCCCAATTACAGTCATTGAATACATGCATATTGATCCCAATAACAATCTTTGAATTCATGTAAATTGATTCCAATTACAGTCATTGAACACATGCATATTGATCCCAAATACAGTCTTGGAATACATGCATATTGATCTCAAATACAATCTTTGAATACATGCATATTGATCCCAATCACAGTTCTTGATTACATGCATATTAATATCAAATACAATCTTTGAATACATGCATATTGATCCCAAATACAGTCTTCGAATACATGCATATTGATCCCAATTTCAGTCTGTGAATATATGCATATTGATCCCAATTACAGTCTGTGAATACATGCAAAATGATTCCAATTACAGTCATTGAACACATGCATATTGATCCCAAATACAGTCTTGGAATACATGCATATTGATCTCAAATACAATCTTTGAATACATGCATATTGATCCCAATCACAGTCCTTGAATACATGCATATTGATATCAAATACAATCTTTGAATACATGCATATTGATCCCAATTTCAGTCTGTGAATACATGCATATTGATCCCAATTACAGTCTTTGAACACATGCATATTGATCCCAATCTCAGTCTATGATCGAATGAAGACATGCATATTGATCCCAATAACAGGCTTTGAACACATGCATATTAATCATAAATACGTCTTTGTGCACATGCATATTGATCCCAATTACAGTCCTTGAATACATGCATATTGATTCCAATTAAAATCTTTGAATACATACAAATTGATCCCAATCACAGTCTTTGAATACATGAATATTGATCCCAATTACAATCTTTGAATACATGCAAATTGATCCCAATTACAGTCTTTGAATACATGCATATTGATCCCAATTACTGTCTTTGAATACAAGCATATTGATCCCAATTACAGTCTTCGAATACATGCATATTGATCCTAATTACAGTCATTGAATACATGCACATTGATCCCAAATGCAGTCATTGAACACATGCATATTGATCCCAATTACAGTCTTTGAATACATGCAAAATAATCCCAATTACTGTCTTTGAAAACATGCATATTGATCTCAATTAAAATCTTTGAATACATGCACATTGATCTCAATTACAGTCTTTGAATACATGCATATTAATCCCAATTAATGTCTTTAAATACAAGCATATCGATGCCATTTACTGTCTTTGAATACATGCATATTGATCCCAATTACAGTCTTTGAATACATGCATATTGATCCCAATTACAGTCTTTGAATACATGCATATTGATCCCAATTACAGTCTTTGAATACATGCATATTGTTTCCAATTACAATCTTTAAATACATGTAAATTGATTCCAAATACAGTCATTGAACACATGCATATTGATCCCAATTACTGTCATGGAATACATGCATATTGATCCCAAATACAGTCTTGGAATACATGCATATTGATCTCAAATACAATCTTTGAATACATGCATATTGATCCCAATCACAGTCCTTGAATACATGCATATTGATATCAAATACAATCTTTGAATACATGCATATTGATCCCAAATACAGTCTTCGAATACATGCATATTGATCCCAATTTCAGTCTGTGAATACATGCATATTGATCCCAAATACAGTCTTTGAACACATGCATATTGATCCCAATTTCAGTCTGTGAATACATGCATATTGATCCCAATTACAGTCTTTGAACACATGCATATTGATCCCAATCACCGTCTATGATGGAATGAAGACATGCATATTGATCCCAATAACAGGCTTTGAATACATGCATATTAATCATAAATACGTCTTTGTGCACATGCATATTGATCCCAATTACAGTCTTTGAATACATGCATATTAATCCCAATTACAATCTTTGAATACATGCAAATTGATCCCAATCACAGTCTTTAAATACATGTATATTAATCCAAATTCCAGTCTTTGAATACATGCATATTGATCCCAATTACAGTCTGTGAATACATGCAAAATGATCCCAATTACAGTCATTGAATACATGCATATTGTTCCCAATTACAATCTTTGAATACATGTAAATTGATTCCAATTACAGTCATTGAACATATGCATATTGATCCCAATTACTGTCATGGAATACATGCATATTGATCCCAAATACAGTCTTGGAATACATGCATATTGATCTCAAATACAATCTTGGAATACATGCATATTGATCCCAATCACAGTCCTTGAATACATGCATATTGATATCAAATACAATCTTTGAATACATGCATATTGATCCCAATTTCAGTCTTTGAACACATGCATATTGATCCCAATCACAGTCTATGATCGAATGAAGACATGCATATTGATCCCAATAACAGGCTTTGAACACATGCATATTGATCTCAATTACTGTCATGGAATACATGCATATTGATCCCAAATACAGTCTTTGAATAGATGCATATTGATCTCAAATACAATCTTTGAATACATGCATATTGATCCAAATCACAGTCCTTGAATACATGCATATTGATATCAAATACATTCTTTGAATACATGCATATTAATCATAAATACGTCTTTGTGCACATGCATATTGATCCCAATTACAGTCTTTGAATACATGCATATTAATCCCAATTACAATCTTTGAATACATGCAAATTGATCCCAATCACAGTCTTTGAATACATGTATATTAATCCAAATTACAGTCTTTGAATACATGCATATTGATCCCAATTACAGTCTGTGAATACATGCAAAATGATCCCAATTACACTCATTGAATACATGCATATTGATCCCAATAACAATCTATGAATACATGTAAATTGATTCCAATTACAGTCATTGAACACATGCATATTGATCCCAATTACTGTCATGGAATACATGCATATTGATCCCAAATACAGTCTTGGAATACATGCATATTGATCTCAAATACAATCTTTGATTACATGCATATCGATCTCAATCACAGTTCTTGAATACATGCATATTGATATCAAATACAATCTTTGAATACATGCATATTGATCCCAAATACAGTCTTCGAATACATGCATATTGATCCCAATTTCAGTCTGTGAATACATGCAAAATGATCCCAATTACAGTCATTGAATGCATGCATATTGTTCCCAATTACAATCTTTGAATACATGTAAATTGATTCCAATTACAGTCATTGAACACATGCATATTGATCCCAATTACAGTCTTGGAATACATGCATATTGATGTCAAATACAATCTTTGAATACATGCATATTGATCCCAATCACAGTCCTTGAATACATGCATATTGATATCAAATACAATCTTTGAATACATGCATATTGATCCCAATTTCAGTCTGTGAATACATGCATATTGATCCCAATTACAGTCTTTGAACACATGCATATTGATCCCAATCACAGTCTATGATCGAATGAAGACATGCCTATTGATCCAATAACAGGCTTTGAACACATGCATATTGATCCCAATTACTGTCATGGAATACATGCATATTGATCCCAAATACAGTCTTGGAATATATGCATATTGATCTCAAATACAATCTTTGAATACATGCATATTGATCCCAATCACAGTTCTAGAATACATGCATATTGATATCAAATACAATCTTTGAATACATGCATATTGATCCCAAATACAGTCTTCGAATACATGCATATTGATCCCAATTTCAGTCTGTGAATACATGCATATTGATCCCAATTACAGTCTTTGAACACATGCATATTGATCCCAATCACAGTCTATGATCGAATGAAGACGTGCATATTGATCCCAATAACAGGCTTTAAACACATGCATATTGATCCCAATTACTGTCATGGAATACATGCATATTGATCCCAAATACAGTCTTCGAATACATGCATATTGATCTCAAATACAATCTTTGAATACATGCATATTAATCCCAATCACAGTCCTTGAATACATGCATATTGATATCAAATACAATCTTTGAATACATGCATATTGATCCCAATCACCGTCTATGATGGAATGAAGACATGCATATTGATCCCAATAACAGGCTGA
>NW_003132290.1:0-14181 GCF_000003605.2 Saccoglossus kowalevskii | reverse complement strand
CCAGTTTTCTGATAATGCAAACGAAGATGTCATCTGTGGTACAACGACCATTTGCTAAATTTGAAATGAATTTAGTGTCATCGAAATATCAGTTTTGTTCATTTATTGATAGTTTATGACATTACAATTGATAATTTTAGGATTTTTTTAAGAGAGGTTAATCTGCAGGCAAACAACCATAGATGCGATTTGTGATTAAATCTGGATTTGGTTTCCATGCAAACAAACTTGATTCCTACAATTAGTTATTGCCAAACCACTCATCCGCTCGAACATTCATGATTTTGTTAAAAAGGAATGTACCTAATATTTTTTATCTGGTTGCCATGAAAACATTAATTTTAGAAATGATTTATCACCAACAATTTAAAAACGTTTTAGTCGAATTTACATGACTTTTATTGATATCAGTTTTTATCTTCGTTTGCATAAGCGAGATTTAAATGATGATATTCAAGTTTGTTGTCTCATATTGAGACTGTAAACTGCACGCTCAGTTATTTGAGAATGAATATAAGTCATCAAAACTAATTAGCATATTATGGGTTGAAAGATAAGCTCACTCCTGCTCAAATATTTTTTTCACACCAAACATGTTAAATTACCATGGAGAAGATTTATATTCGTTAGGAAAAGTACCTTTGCTTGCTGTTTTAACCTCCCGGTGCATATGAATAAAGAAACATTGGCTTAACAACACATTGAATATAATATTCTGTGGCGGACATCCGGGCATTTTCACCGCCAGGCAACTATCACAATGAGAACAAAAGCTGGCAATTTTTAGTAAACGGAACTTTGTGATAGTTGCAGAAACTCTCCTACATGTATAACATATATAAATTTGGTTGCTAAGGATTATTTCAAAGTTGATTTTGTGCTGTTTTCTAGGCTTCAGCTGTTGTCACTATAGCTATTCTCCCAGCGTACCACACCAGCAGAGCCCATACAAATACATGGTACAGTGGTGCACGCCTTAGCAACATAGATTGTCACGTGCTTTAGCTCCACCCCGAGAATACATATCCATGTCAATCATAATACAACTATAGATAAGACAATAAGTAGTTGACAATTGTGAAACAAACACAAAATAACTTGATATATTACGCATAATAATTTAAACTCTAGGCTGCTTTTTGTATGTCACCATTCAATTACGAGTTTGCACATATCAATTCAAAGTGAGATCAAAAGGGGTACGTGATAACGAACTAATCATGAATGACAATTGTATACGTTTATTCTTGTCGCTGTGAATTAGAAATCATCGTTAATTTACGTAATGTAGTTGTTTATGCGTGCAGCACCTGCACTCAGTCGCAGTGCATGAATTTAAGAAAGCGTGAGCAAACCCTGTTTAGTGTATTATATGAACATATATTTTAAACATGCTTGGATGTTTATTATTGTAAATTATCATAAATATATATATATACACTATATAGTTTAGCGCACATTATTATGTGATGTTTGCTAGTTTACAAAGCAGTATGCGCATCTTCAGTAAATAACATTGTGTCACGACCAGCACTAGCTCGCAATGCGCAGACTCGCGCTTTAACTATTACACGTGAAATTTGACGTTTCATAAACACACAATAGTATTACGCTAAATTTCGTTATGGTTTAAGATCCATCAATTGATTAAACGGTATTACGAGTTTAGTTCAAATAAACACCACCTATCGAATCTAACACTTATATTTTCTGATTTGTAGATTGGAATGCAGAACAAGGTAAATTAAAGTGACATTATTTTTAAACAAAAGGCATATATGGAATATATAGTTTGGCGCAAAGTGATATGCGCTTGTTTGCATGTTTATATGATTAGAGGTTTAATTAATATACGTGCCGAATCATGAAGGAACACTGTTGTTATGTATGATATTCATAACAATTATTTTTGGTGTCAAAATATAGCAACAAACATGAAACCTTCAGTTGTTCAAAAGGCATGGCGAATTTGGTTCAAATTAATACCACCTATCAAATATAACGCTTGATGAATATTTTCTCAATTGTAGAGAGTGGGAAAACATTTTGGATCCCAGTAATGAGTAAATTTAAGAAACAATATTCTAACATAACATTGTGTATATTCTATCCGAATCCAACATGTGCAATTTCATTCATGATATGCATACGGAATATGTATATTAATATGTCAATTGACAAACAATAGAATATGTATCAAAGGAATAAGAACATACAACCTGTAATGTAGTTCTGTTGCTTTACTTGTTTGAACAGTTAGGATGCTCGTGACAGCTATCTAATGATAACTATTGTGCATTGTTTATTTATGCAGACAATTATTTATTTAAATAAACATGGATTCGTTATGCAGTAATGTACATTTGTTTCTATATGACAAAATATTGTGTACGATCCAGAATAAACGCGTGTTCTATGACGCACTGTAAAGACATTTGTAATATAACAGTTGATTCACAAACACATACTCTGTTATGCTATGATGATTCATGGCAATGATCTATAATATGGCCCTAGCTGCAGGGTACATACATCTTTTCAATCGTTACATGAACAAAGCGAGTTTGGTTTGAAGTAAACACCATCTATCCAATCTAACGTTTGATGCATATTTTTTTTTCAAATTGTAGGGAATAACGCTAGAGATTGGAATCAATGTAAGTGAAAGTAATAATTTAGCATTGTGTATATTCTATCTACTTCTATCATGGATGATGCCAACTATAATCCGTGTATGGGAAACGCAACATAATAGCGTAATTGACAAACACACTACAATACATATCAATGAGAAACGAACATGTGGACTTTAACGTACATTGCCTTCAATTGATAACAGATATCTAAGACATCGAATGAGGCTATGTTCTCTGTATTGTAGGAACATATCATTTGAAAATACTATAATTATATATTAGTATATAGTTCGGCGCAAAGTTATATGCGTTAGTTCTGTCTTTATTGACGGCTTATGGCTTTTGCGGCCCGAGGTAGTGTGCACCAGTGTGGTAGTGTGACAGAGGGCACCAAAAGCCGTACCCTGTCCATAAAGATAATTTATATACCTTATAGGTGTAATTACAATTTTACCACGGCGTGACCTTAAAGTATATTGGGTCTTATGACGCACTGCGATTTGAATCATGAATGCACACTATTGTTATTTATGAACATGATTTATCATATCAAATTACGAGCAAGATACTTAAAATTCTTCAATCCAATAAGGAGCATAGCGAATCTTGTTAAGATAAACAGTACGAGTATCACATCAAACACATGATGCAATTTGTTTTATTTGTAGATGATATGGATGAAATAGGTTATCCCCAAAAGGTAAATTTAAGAAACAATAATGTAATCTAACATCATTCTGGATATTCTATCCGAATCCATCATACACGATATCATTTATGATATTTGTATTGACAAACAATAAACACACTGTATAGGATATGTAGACTTCAATGTAGTTGTAGGTATATCTAGTTTGTCGCATGACCAGCACTTTTTTAAGTGTATTATGACATTTGTATCATGTAGACAAATTGTAATTACGTTATGATGATCATTATCAACAATAGAACCGTTAAATTGTATGAATAGCATAGTGAGTGTGGTTTAATAAACTATGCTTTCGTTTATCCCAATAACGTTTTATGTATATTTTCCTATTTACAGAGACTACAGCGAGGAGGAGGTAAAGATAAGTACTAATGATTGAGACAAACAATATTGTGTACAATATATCCACATACGATATAAGTGATATAAATTCTTATCCGAATATGACAAATACAAAATAATTTTCCAATTGACAATTTCCAATTTGATTTGGTTTCCATGCAAACAAACTTGATTCCTACAATTAGTTATTGCCAAACCACTCATCCGTTCGAACATTCATGATTTTGTTAAAAAGGAATGTACCTAATATTTTTTATCTGGTTGCCATGAAAACATTAATTTTAGAAATGATTTATCACCAACAATTTAAAAACGTTTTAGTCGAATTTACATGACTTTTATTGGTATCAGTTTTTATCTTCGTTTGCATAAGCGAGATTTAAATGATGATATTCAAGTTTGTTGTCTCATATTGAGACTGTAAACTGCACGCTCAGTTATTTGAGAATGAATATAAGTCATCAAAACTAATTAGCATATTATGGGTTGAAAGATAAGCTCACTCCTGCTCAAATATTTTTTTCACACCAAACATGTTAAATTACCATGGAGAAGATTTATATTCGTTAGGAAAAGTACCTTTGCTTGCTGTTTTAACCTCCCGGTGCATATGAATAAAGAAACATTGGCTTAACAACACATTGAATATAATATTCTGTGGCGGACATCCGGGCATTTTCACCGCCAGGCAACTATCACAATGAGAACAAAAGCTGGCAATTTTTAGTAAACGGAACTTTGTGATAGTTGCAGAAACTCTCCTACATGTATAACATATATAAATTTGGTTGCTAAGGATTATTTCAAAGTTGATTTTGTGCTGTTTTCTAGGCTTCAGCTGTTGTCACTATAGCTATTCTCCCAGCGTACCACACCAGCAGAGCCCATACAAATACATGGTACAGTGGTGCACGCCTTAGCAACATAGATTGTCACGTGCTTTAGCTCCACCCCGAGAATACATATCCATGTCAATCATAATACAATTATAGATAAGACAATAAGTAGTTGACAATTGTGAAACAAACACAAAATAACTTGATATAGTACGCATAATAATTTAAACTCTAGGCTGTTTTTTGTATGTCACACATTCAATTACGAGTTTGCACATATCAATTCAAAGTGAGATCAAAAGGGGTACGTGATAACGAACTAATCATGAATGACAATTGTATACGTTTATTCTTGTCGCTGTGAATTAGAAATCATCGTTAATTTACGTAATGTAGTTGTTTATGCGTGCAGCACCTGCACTCAGTCGCAGTGCATGAATTTAAGAAAGCGTGAGCAAACCCTGTTTAGTGTATTATATGAACATATATTTTAAACATGCTTGGATGTTTATTATTGTAAATTATCATAAATATATATATATACACTATATAGTTTAGCGCACATTATTATGTGATGTTTGCTAGTTTACAAAGCAGTATGCGCATCTTCAGTAAATAACATTGTGTCACGACCAGCACTAGCTCGCAATGCGCAGACTCGCGCTTTAACTATTACACGTGAAATTTGACGTTTCATAAACACACAATATTATTACGCTAAATTTCGTTATGGTTTAAGATCCATCAATTGATTAAACGGTATTACGAGTTTAGTTCAAATAAACACCACCTATCGAATCTAACACTTATATTTTCTGATTTGTAGATTGGAATGCAGAACAAGGTAAATTAAAGTGACATTATTTTTAAACAAAAGGCATATATGGAATATATAGTTTGGCGCAAAGTGATATGCGCTTGTTTGCATGTTTATATGATTAGAGGTTTAATTAATATACGTGCCGAATCATGAAGGAACACTGTTGTTATGTATGATATTCATAACAATTATTTTTGGTGTCAAAATATAGCAACAAACATGAAACCTTCAGTTGTTCAAAAGGCATGGCGAATTTGGTTCAAATTAATACCACCTATCAAATATAATGCTTGATGAATATTTTCTCAATTGTAGAGAGTGGGAAAACATTTTGGATCCCAGTAATGAGTAAATTTAAGAAACAATATTCTAACATAACATTGTGTATATTCTATCCGAATCCAACATGTGCAATTTCATTCATGATATGCATACGGAATATGTATATTAATATGTCAATTGACAAACAATAGAATATGTATCAAAGGAATAAGAACATACAACCTGTAATGTAGTTCTGTTGCTTTACTTGTTTGAACAGTTAGGATGCTCGTGACAGCTATCTAATGATAACTATTGTGCATTGTTTATTTATGCAGACAATTATTTATTTAAATAAACATGGATTCGTTATGCAGTAATGTACATTTGTTTCTATATGACAAAATATTGTGTACGATCCAGAATAAACGCGTGTTCTATGACGCACTGTAAAGACATTTGTAATATAACAGTTGATTCACAAACACATACTCTGTTATGCTATGATGATTCATGGCAATGATCTATAATATGGCCCTAGCTGCAGGGTACATACATCTTTTCAATCGTTACATGAACAAAGCGAGTTTGGTTTGAAGTAAACACCATCTATCCAATCTAACGTATGATGCATATTTTTTTTTCAAATTGTAGGGAATAACGCTAGAGATTGGAATCAATGTAAGTGAAAGTAATAATTTAGCATTGTGTATATTCTATCTACTTCTATCATGGATGATGCCAACTATAATCCGTGTATGGGAAACGCAACATAATAGCGTAATTGACAAACACACTACAATACATATCAATGAGAAACGAACATGTGGACTTTAACGTACATTGCCTTCAATTGATAACAGATATCTAAGACATCGAATGAGACTATGTTCTCTGTATTGTAGGAACATATCATTTGAAAATACTATAATTATATATTAGTATATAGTTCGGCGCAAAGTTATATGCGTTAGTTCTGTCTTTATTGACGGCTTATGGCTTTTGCGGCCCGAGGTAGTGTGCACCAGTGTGGTAGTGTGACAGAGGGCACCAAAAGCCGTACCCTGTCCATAAAGATAATTTATATACCTTATAGGTGTAATTACAATTTTACCACGGCGTGACCTTAAAGTATATTGGGTCTTATGACGCACTGCGATTTGAATCATGAATGCACACTATTGTTATTTATGAACATGATTTATCATATCAAATTACGAGCAAGATACTTAAAATTCTTCAATCCAATAAGGAGCATAGCGAATCTTGTTAAGATAAACAGTACGAGTATCACATCAAACACATGATGCAATTTGTTTTATTTGTAGATGATATGGATGAAATAGGTTATCCCCAAAAGGTAAATTTAAGAAACAATAATGTAATCTAACATCATTCTGGATATTCTATCCGAATCCATCATACACGATGTCATTTATGATATTTGTATTGACAAACAATAAACACACTGTATAGGATATGTAGACTTCAATGTAGTTGTAGGTATATCTAGTTTGTCGCATGACCAGCACCTTTTTAAGTGTATTATGACATTTGTATCATGTAGACAAATTGTAATTACGTTATGATGATCATTATCAACAATAGAACCGTTAAATTGTATGAATAGCATAGTGAGTGTGGTTTAATAAACTATGCTTTCGTTTATCCCAATAACGTTTTGTGTATATTTTCCTATTTACAGAGACTACAGCGAGGAGGAGGTAAAGATAAGTACTAATGATTGAGACAAACAATATTGTGTACAATATATCCACATACAATATAAGTGATATAAATTCTTATCCGAATATGACAAATACAAAATAATTTTCCAATTGACAATTTCCAATTTGATTTGGTTTCCATGCAAACAAACTTGATTCCTACAATTAGTTATTGCCAAACCACTCATCCGTTCGAACATTCATGATTTTGTTAAAAAGGAATGTACCTAATATTTTTTATCTGGTTGCCATGAAAACATTAATTTTAGAAATGATTTATCACCAACAATTTATAAACGTTTTAGTCGAATTTACATGACTTTTATTGGTATCAGTTTTTATCTTCGTTTGCATAAGCGAGATTTAAATGATGATATTCAAGTTTGTTGTCTCATATTGAGACTGTAAACTGCACGCTCAGTTATTTGAGAATGAATATAAGTCATCAAAACTAATTAGCATATTATGGGTTGAAAGATAAGCTCACTCCTGCTCAAATATTTTTTTCACACCAAACATGTTAAATTACCATGGAGAAGATTTATATTCGTTAGGAAAAGTACCTTTGCTTGCTGTTTTAACCTCCCGGTGCATATGAATAAAGAAACATTGGCTTAACAACACATTGAATATAATATTCTGTGGCGGACATCCGGGCATTTTCACCGCCAGGCAACTATCACAATGAGAACAAAAGCTGGCAATTTTTAGTAAACGGAACTTTGTGATAGTTGCAGAAACTCTCCTACATGTATAACATATATAAATTTGGTTGCTAAGGATTATTTCAAAGTTGATTTTGTGCTGTTTTCTAGGCTTCAGCTGTTGTCACTATAGCTATTCTCCCAGCGTACCACACCAGCAGAGCCCATACAAATACATGGTACAGTGGTGCACGCCTTAGCAACATAGATTGTCACGTGCTTTAGCTCCACCCCGAGAATACATATCCATGTCAATCATAATACAATTATAGATAAGACAATAAGTAGTTGACAATTGTGAAACAAACACAAAATAACTTGATATAGTACGCATAATAATTTAAACTCTAGGCTGCTTTTTGTATGTCACCATTCAATTACGAGTTTGCACATATCAATTCAAAGTGAGATCAAAAGGGGTACGTGATAACGAACTAATCATGAATGACAATTGTATACGTTTATTCTTGTCGCTGTGAATTAGAAATCATCGTTAATTTACGTAATGTAGTTGTTTATGCGTGCAGCACCTGCACTCAGTCGCAGTGCATGAATTTAAGAAAGCGTGAGCAAACCCTGTTTAGTGTATTATATGAACATATATTTTAAACATGCTTGGATGTTTATTATTGTAAATTATCATAAATATATATATATACACTATATAGTTTAGCGCACATTATTATGTGATGTTTGCTAGTTTACAAAGCAGTATGCGCATCTTCAGTAAATAACATTGTGTCACGACCAGCACTAGCTCGCAATGCGCAGACTCGCGCTTTAACTATTACACGTGAAATTTAACGTTTCATAAACACACAATATTATTACGCTAAATTTCGTTATGGTTTAAGATCCATCAATTGATTAAACGGTATTACGAGTTTAGTTCAAATAAACACCACCTATCGAATCTAACACTTATATTTTCTGATTTGTAGATTGGAATGCAGAACAAGGTAAATTAAAGTGACATTATTTTTAAACAAAAGGCATATATGGAATATATAGTTTGGCGCAAAGTGATATGCGCTTGTTTGCATGTTTATATGATTAGAGGTTTAATTAATATACGTGCCGAATCATGAAGGAACACTGTTGTTATGTATGATATTCATAACAATTATTTTTGGTGTCAAAATATAGCAACAAACATGAAACCTTCAGTTGTTCAAAAGGCATGGCGAATTTGGTTCAAATTAATACCACCTATCAAATATAACGCTTGATGAATATTTTCTCAATTGTAGAGAGTGGGAAAACATTTTGGATCCCAGTAATGAGTAAATTTAAGAAACAATATTCTAACATAACATTGTGTATATTCTATCCGAATCCAACATGTGCAATTTCATTCATGATATGCATACGGAATATGTATATTAATATGTCAATTGACAAACAATAGAATATGTATCAAAGGAATAAGAACATACAACCTGTAATGTAGTTCTGTTGCTTTACTTGTTTGAACAGTTAGGATGCTCGTGACAGCTATCTAATGATAACTATTGTGCATTGTTTATTTATGCAGACAATTATTTATTTAAATAAACATGGATTCGTTATGCAGTAATGTACATTTGTTTCTATATGACAAAATATTGTGTACGATCCAGAATAAACTCGTGTTCTATGACGCACTGTAAAGACATTTGTAATATAACAGTTGATTCACAAACACATACTCTGTTATGCTATGATGATTCATGGCAATGATCTATAATATGGCCCTAGATGCAAGGTACATACATCTTTTCAATCGTTACATGAACAAAGCGAGTTTGGTTTGAAGTAAACACCATCTATCCAATCTAACGTTTGATGCATATTTTTTTTTCAAATTGTAGGGAATAACGCTAGAGATTGGAATCAATGTAAGTGAAAGTAATAATTTAGCATTGTGTATATTCTATCTACTTCTATCATGGATGATGCCAACTATAATCCGTGTATGGGAAACGCAACATAATAGCGTAATTGACAAACACACTACAATACATATCAATGAGAAACGAACATGTGGACTTTAACGTACATTGCCTTCAATTGATAACAGATATCTAAGACATCGAATGAGACTATGTTCTCTGTATTGTAGGAACATATCATTTGAAAATACTATAATTATATATTAGTATATAGTTCGGCGCAAAGTTATATGCGTTAGTTCTGTCTTTATTGACGGCTTATGGCTTTTGCGGCCCGAGGTAGTGTGCACCAGTGTGGTAGTGTGACAGAGGGCACCAAAAGCCGTACCCTGTCCATAAAGATAATTTATATACCTTATAGGTGTAATTACAATTTTACCACGGCGTGACCTTAAAGTATATTGGGTCTTATGACGCACTGCGATTTGAATCATGAATGCACACTATTGTTATTTATGAAAATGATTTATCATATCAAATTACGAGCAAGATACTTAAAATTCTTCAATCCAATAAGGAGCATAGCGAATCTTGTTAAGATAAACAGTACGAGTATCACATCAAACACATGATGCAATTTGTTTTATTTGTAGATGATATGGATGAAATAGGTTATCCCCAAAAGGTAAATTTAAGAAACAATAATGTAATCTAACATCATTCTGGATATTCTATCCGAATCCATCATACACGATGTCATTTATGATATTTGTATTGACAAACAATAAACACACTGTATAGGATATGTAGACTTCAATGTAGTTGTAGGTATATCTAGTTTGTCGCATGACCAGCACTTTTTTAAGTGTATTATGACATTTGTATCATGTAGACAAATTGTAATTACGTTATGATGATCATTATCAACAATAGAACCGTTAAATTGTATGAATAGCATAGTGAGTGTGGTTTAATAAACTATGCTTTCGTTTATCCCAATAACGTTTTGTGTATATTTTCCTATTTACAGAGACTACAGCGAGGAGGAGGTAAAGATAAGTACTAATGATTGAGACAAACAATATTGTGTACAATATATCCACATACGATATAAGTGATATAAATTCTTATCCGAATATGACAAATACAAAATAATTTTCCAATTGACAATTTCCAATTTGATTTGGTTTCCATGCAAACAAACTTGATTCCTACAATTAGTTATTGCCAAACCACTCATCCGTTCGAACATTCATGATTTTGTTAAAAAGGAATGTACCTAATATTTTTTATCTGGTTGCCATGAAAACATTAATTTTAGAAATGATTTATCACCAACAATTTAAAAACGTTTTAGTCGAATTTACATGACTTTTATTGGTATCAGTTTTTATCTTCGTTTGCATAAGCGAGATTTAAATGATGATATTCAAGTTTGTTGTCTCATATTGAGACTGTAAACTGCACGCTCAGTTATTTGAGAATGAATATAAGTCATCAAAACTAATTAGCATATTATGGGTTGAAAGATAAGCTCACTCCTGCTCAAATATTTTTTTCACACCAAACATATTAAATTACCATGGAGAAGATTTATATTCGTTAGGAAAAGTACCTTTGCTTGCTGTTTTAACCTCCCGGTGCATATGAATAAAGAAACATTGGCTTAACAACACATTGAATATAATATTCTGTGGCGGACATCCGGGCATTTTCACCGCCAGGCAACTATCACAATGAGAACAAAAGCTGGCAATTTTTAGTAAACGGAACTTTGTGATAGTTGCAGAAACTCTCCTACATGTATAACATATATAAATTTGGTTGCTAAGGATTATTTCAAAGTTGATTTTGTGCTGTTTTCTAGGCTTCAGCTGTTGTCACTATAGCTATTCTCCCAGCGTACCACACCAGCAGAGCCCATACAAATACATGGTACAGTGGTGCACGCCTTAGCAACATAGATTGTCACGTGCTTTAGCTCCACCCCGAGAATACATATCCATGTCAATCATAATACAATTATAGATAAGACAATAAGTAGTTGACAATTGTGAAACAAACACAAAATAACTTGATATAGTACGCATAATAATTTAAACTCTAGGCTGTTTTTTGTATGTCACCATTCAATTACGAGTTTGCACATATCAATTCAAAGTGAGATCAAAAGGGGTACGTGATAACGAACTAATCATGAATGACAATTGTATATGTTTATTCTTGTCGCTGTGAATTAGAAATCATCGTTAATTTACGTAATGTAGTTGTTTATGCGTGCAGCACCTGCACTCAGTCGCATTGCATGAATTTAAGAAAGCGTGAGCAAACCCTGTTTAGTGTATTATATGAACATATATTTTAAACATGCTTGGATGTTTATTATTGTAAATTATCATAAATATATATATATATACACTATATAGTTTAGCGCACATTATTATGTGATGTTTGCTAGTTTACAAAGCAGTATGCGCATCTTCAGTAAATAACATTGTGTCACGACCAGCACTAGCTCGCAATGCGCAGACTCGCGCTTTAACTATTACACGTGAAATTTGACGTTTCATAAACACACAATATTATTACGCTAAATTTCGTTATGGTTTAAGATCCATCAATTGATTAAACGGTATTAAGTTTAGTTCAAATAAACACCACCTATCGAATCTAACACTTATATTTTCTGATTTGTAGATTGGAATGCAGAACAAGGTAAATTAAAGTGACATTATTTTTAAACAAAAGGCATATATGGAATATATAGTTTGGCGCAAAGTGATATGCGCTTGTTTGCATGTTTATATGATTAGAGGTTTAATTAATATACGTGCCGAATCATGAAGGAACACTGTTGTTATGTATGATATTCATAACAATTATTTTTGGTGTCAAAATATAGCAACAAACATGAAACCTTCAGTTGTTCAAAAGGCATGGCGAATTTGGTTCAAATTAATACCACTTATCAAATATAACGCTTGATGAATATTTTCTCAATTGTAGAGAGTGGGAAAACATTTTGGATCCCAGTAATGAGTAAATTTAAGAAACAATATTCTAACATAACATTGTGTATATTCTATCCGAATCCAACATGTGCAATTTCATTCATGATATGCATACGGAATATGTATATTAATATGTCAATTGACAAACAATAGAATATGTATCAAAGGAATAAGAACACACAACCTGTAATGTAGTTCTGTTGCTTTACTTGTTTGAACAGTTAGGATGCTCGTGACAGCTATCTAATGATAACTATTGTGCATTGTTTATTTATGCAGACAATTATTTATTTAAATAAACATGGATTCGTTATGCAGTAATGTACATTTGTTTCTATATGACAAAATATTGTGTACGATCCAGAATAAACGCGTGTTCTATGACGCACTGTAAAGACATTTGTAATATAACAGTTGATTCACAAACACATACTCTGTTATGCTATGATGATTCATGGCAATGATCTATAATATGGCCCTAGCTGCAGGGTACATACATCTTTTCAATCGTTACATGAACAAAGCGAGTTTGGTTTGAAGTAAACACCATCTATCCAATCTAACGTTTGATGCATATTTTTTTTTCAAATTGTAGGGAATAACGCTAGAGATTGGAATCAATGTAAGTGAAAGTAATAATTTAGCATTGTGTATATTCTATCTACTTCTATCATGGATGATGCCAACTATAATCCGTGTATGGGAAACGCAACATAATAGCGTAATTGACAAACACACTACAATACATATCAATGAGAAACGAACATGTGGACTTTAACGTACATTGCCTTCAATTGATAACAGATATCTAAGACATCGAATGAGACTATGTTCTCTGTATTGTAGGAACATATCATTTGAAAATACTATAATTATATATTAGTATATAGTTCGGCGCAAAGTTATATGCGTTAGTTCTGTCTTTATTGACGGGTTATGGCTTTTGCGGTCCGAGGTAGTGTGCCGGAAGACGTAAGACAGAGGGCACCAAAAGCCGTACCCTGTCCATAAAGTTAATTTATATACCTTATAGGTGTAATTACAATTTTACCACGGCGTGACCTTAAAGTATATTGGGTCTTATGATGCACTGCGATTTGAATCATGAAGGCACACTATTGTTATTTATGAAAATGATTTATCATATCAAATTACGAGCAAAGATACTTAAAATCCTTCAATCCAATAAGGAGCATAGCGAATCTTGTTAAGATAAACAGTACGAGTATCACATCAAACACATGATGCATTTGTTTTATTTGTA
>NW_003132263.1:0-31303 GCF_000003605.2 Saccoglossus kowalevskii | reverse complement strand
TATATCATGCACAATGTGATTGTATCCTTATATCATGCACCATGTGATTTTTTATTCCTCATATCATGCACCATGTGATTTGTATTCTTATATAACGCACCATGTGATTTGTATTCCTCATATCATGCACGATGTGATTTGTATTCTTATATAACGCACCATGTGATTTGTATTCCTCATATCATGTACCATGTGATTTCTATTCTTATATCATGCACAATGTGATTTGTATTCCTCATATCATGCTGCATGTGATTTGTATTCCTTATATCATGCACCATGTGATTTGTATTCCTCATATCATGCACCATGTGATTTGTATTCCTTATATCATGCACCACGTGATTTTTATTCCTTATATCATGCACCATGTGATTTGTATTCCTTATATAACGCACCATGTGATTTGTATTCCTCATATCATGTACCATGTGATTTTTATTCCTTATATCATGCACCATGTGATTTGTATTCCTCATATCACGCACCATGAGATTTGTATTCCTCATATCATGCACCATGTGATTTGTATTCCTCATATCATGCACCATGTGATTTGTATTCCTTATATCATGCACCATGTGATTTGTATTCCTCATATCATGCACCATGTGATTTGTATTCCTCATATCATGTACCATGTGATTTTTATTCCTTATATCATGCACCATGTGATTTGTATTCCTCATATCATGCACCATGTGATTTTTATTCCTTATATCATGCACCATGTGATTTGTATTCCTCATATCATGCACCATGTGATTTGTATTCCTTATATCATGCACCATGTGACTTTTATTCCTTATATCATGCACCATGTGATTTGTATTCCTTATATAACGCACCGTGTGATTTGTATTCCTCATATCATGTACCATGTGATTTGTATTCCTTATATCATGCACCATGTGATTTGTATTCCTTATATCATGTACTATGTGATTTTTATTCCTTATATCATGCACCATGTGATTTGCATTCCTTACATCATGCACCAGGTGATTTGCATTCCTTATATCATGCACCATGTGATTTGCATTCTTCATATCATGCACCATGTGATTTGTATTCATTATATAACGCACCATGTGATTTGTATTCCTCATATCATGCACCATGTGATTTGTATTCCTTATATCATGCACCATGTGATTTGTATTACTTATATCATGCACCATGTGATTTGCATACCTTGTATCATGCACCATGTGCGATGTGTTCCTCATATCATGCACCCTGTGACTTGTAATCCTCATATCATGCACCATGTGATTTGTATTCCTTATATAACGCACCATGTGATTTGTATTCCTTATATCATGCACCATGTGATTTTTGTTCCTTATATCATGCACCATGTGATTTGTATTCCTTATATCATGCACCATGTGATTTGTATTCCTTATGTAACGAACCATGTGATTTTTATTCCTCATATCATATACCATGTGATTTTTATTCCTTATATAACGCAACATGTGATTTGTGTTCCTCATATCATACACAATGTGATTTGTATCCCTTATATCATGCACCATGTGATTTGTATTCCTCATATCATGCACCATGTGATTTGTATTCCTCATATCATGTACCATGTGATTTTTATTCCTTATATCATGCACCATGTGATTTTTATTCCTCATATCATGCACCATGTGATTTGTATTCCTTATATCATGCACCATGTGATTTGTATTCCTCATATCATGCACCATGTGATTTGTATTATTTATATCATGCACCATGTGACTTTTATTCCTTATATCATGCACCGTGTGATTTGTATTCCTCATATCATGCACCATGTGATTTTTATTCCTTATATCATGCACCATGTGATTTGTATTTCTTATATCATGCACCATGTGATTTGTATTCCTTTTATCATGTACCATGTGATTTTTATTCCTTATATAACGCACCATGTGATTTGTATTCCTTATATCACGCACCATGTGATTGTTATTCCTTATACCATGCACCATATGACTTGTATTTCTCATATCATGCACCATGTGATTTGTATTCCTTATATCATGCACCATGTGATTTGTATTACTTATATCATGCACCATGTGATTTGCATACCTTGTATTATGCACCATGTGCGATGTGTTCCTCATATCATGCACCCTGTGACTTGTATTCCTCATATCATGCACCGTGTGATTTGTATTCCTTATATCATGCACCATGTGATTTGTATTCCTTATATCATGCACCATGTGATTTGTATTCCTTATATAACGCACCATGTGATTTTTATTCCTCATATCATGTATCATGTGATTTTTATTCCTTATATAACGCACCCTGTGATTTGTATTCCTTATATCTTGCACCATGTGATTTGTATTCCTTATATCATGTACTATGTGATTTTTATTCCTTATATCATGCACCATGTGATTTGCATTCCTTACATCATGCACCAGGTGATTTGCATTCCTTATATATGCACCATGTGATTTGCATACCTTGTATCATGCACCATGTGATTTGTATTCTTCATATCATGCACCATGTTATTTGTATTCATTATATAACGCACCATGTAATTTTTATTCCTTATATCATGCATCATGTGATTTGTATTCCTCATATCATGCACCATGTGATTTGTATTCCTCATATCATGCACCATGTGATTTGTATTCGTTATATAACGCACCATGTGATTTGTATTCCTCATATCATGTACCATGTGATTTGTATTCCTTATATCATGCACCATGTGATTTGTATTCCTTATATCATGCACCATGTGATTTGCATACCTTGTATCATGCACCATGTGCGATGTGTTCCTCATATCATGCACCCTGTGATTTGTATTCCTCATATCATGCACCATGTGATTTGTATTCCTTATATAACGCACCATGTGATTTGTATTTCTTATATTGTGTACCATGTGATGTTTATTCCTTATATCATGCACCATGTGATTTTTATTCCTTATATAACGCACCATGTGATTTGTGTTCCTCGTATCATGCACCATGTGATTTGTATTCCTTATATCATGCACCATGTGATTTGTATTCCTTATATCATGTACTATGTGATTTTTATTCCTTATATCATGCACCATGTGATTTGCATTCCTTACATCATGCACCAGGTGATTTGCATTCCTTATATCATGCACCATGTGATTTGCATTCTTCATATCATGCACCATGTGATTTGTATTCATTATATAACGCACCATGTGATTTGTATTCCTCATATCATGCACCATGTGATTTGTATTCCTTATATCATGCACCATGTGATTTGTATTACTTATATCATGCACCATGTGATTTGCATACCTTGTATCATGCACCATGTGCGATGTGTTCCTCATATCATGCACCCTGTGACTTGTAATCCTCATATCATGCACCATGTGATTTGTATTCCTTATATAACGCACCATGTGATTTGTATTCCTTATATCATGCACCATGTGATTTTTGTTCCTTATATCATGCACCATGTGATTTGTATTCCTTATATCATGCACCATGTGATTTGTATTCCTTATGTAACGAACCATGTGATTTTTATTCCTCATATCATATACCATGTGATTTTTATTCCTTATATAACGCAACATGTGATTTGTGTTCCTCATATCATACACAATGTGATTTGTATCCCTTATATCATGCACCATGTGATTTGTATTCCTCATATCATGCACCATGTGATTTGTATTCCTCATATCATGTACCATGTGATTTTTATTCCTTATATCATGCACCATGTGATTTTTATTCCTCATATCATGCACCATGTGATTTGTATTCCTTATATCATGCACCATGTGATTTGTATTCCTTATATCACGCACCATGTGATTTGTATTCCTTATAATAACGCACCATGTGATTTGTATTCCTTATATCATGCACCATGTGATTTTTGTCCTTATATCATGCACCATGTGATTTGTATTCCTTTATATCATGCACCATGTGATTTGTATTCCTTATGTAACGAACCATGTGATTTTTATTCCTCATATCATATACCATGTGATTTTATTCCTTATATAACGCAACATGTGATTTGTGTTCCTCATATCATACACAATGTGATTTGTATCCCTTATATCATGCACCATGTGATTTGTATTCCTCATATCATGCACCATGTGATTTGTATTCCTCATATCATGTACCATGTGATTTTTATTCCTTATATCATGCACCATGTGATTTTTATTCCTCATATCATGCACCATGTGATTTGTATTCCTTATATCATGCACCATGTGATTTGTATTCCTTATATCACGCACCATGTGATTTGTATTCCTTATATCATGCACCATGTGATTTGTATTCCTCATATCATGCACCATGTGCTTTGTATTCCTTATATCATGCACCATGTGATTGTTATTCCTTATATCATGCACCATGTGATTTGTATTCCTTATATCATGCACCATGTGATTTGTATTCCTTATATCATGCACCATGTGATTTGTATGCCTTATATAACGCACCATGTGATTTTTATTCCTCATATCATGTATCATGTGATTTTTATTCCTTATATAACGCACCATGTGATTTGTGTTCCTCGTATCATGCACCATGTGATTTGTATTCCTTATATCATGCACCATGTGATTTGTATTCCTTATATCATGTACTATGTGATTTTTATTCCTTATATCATGCACCATGTGATTTGCATTCCTTACATCATGCACCAGGTGATTTGCATTCCTTATATATGCACCATGTGATTTGCATAAATTGTATCATGCACCATGTGATTTGTATTCTTCATATCATGCACCATGTTATTTGTATTCATTATATAACGCACCATGTAATTTTTATTCCTTATATCATGCATCATGTGATTTGTATTCCTCATATCATGCACCATGTGATTTGTATTCGTCATATCATGCACCATGTGATTTGTATTCGTTATATAACGCACCGTGTGATTTGTATTCCTCATATCATGTACCATGTGATTTGTATTCCTTATATCATGCACCATGTGCGATGTGTTCCTCATATCATGCACCCTGTGATTTGTATTCCTCATATCATGCACCATGTGATTTGTATTCCTTATATATCGCACCATGTGATTTGTATTTCTTATATCATGCACCATGTGATTTTTGTTCCTTATATCATGCACCATGTGATTTTTATTCCTCATATAACGCACCATGTGATTTGTGTTCCTCATATCATGCACAATGTGATTTGTATCCCTTATATCATGCATCATGTGATTTGTATTCCTTATATCATGCTCCATGTGATTTTTATTCCTTATATCATGCACCATGTGATTTTCATTACTTATATAACGCACCATGTGATTTGTGTTCCTTATATCATGCAATGTGTGATCTGTATTCCTTATATCATGCACAATGTGATTTGTATCCCTTATATCATGCACCATGTGATTTTTATTCCTCATATCATGCACCATGTGATTTGTATTCCTTATATAACGCACCATGTGATTTGTATTCCTCATATCATGCACGATGTGATTTGTATTCCTTATATAACGCACCATGTGATTGTATTCCTCATATCATGTACCATGTGATTTCTATTCCTTATATCATGCACAATGTGATTTGTATTCCTCATATCATGCTGCATGTGATTTGTATTCCTTATATCATGCACCATGTGATTTGTATTCCTCATATCATGCACCATGTGATTTGTATTCCTTATATCATGCACCACGTGATTGTTATTCCTTATATCATGCACCATGTGATTTGTATTCCTTATATAACGCACCATGTGATTTGTATTCCTCATATCATGTACCATGTGATTTTTATTCCTTATATCATGCACCATGTGATTTGTATTCCTCATATCACGCACCATGAGATTTGTATTCCTCATATCATGCACCATGTGATTTGTATTCCTTATATTATGCACCATGTGATTTTTATTCCTTATATCATGCACCATGTGATTTGTATTCCTCATATCATGCACCATGTGATTTGTATTCCTTATATCATGCACCATGTGATTTTTATTCCTTATATCATGCACCATGTGATTTGTATTCCTTATATAACGCACCATGTGATTTGTATTCCTCATATCATGTA
This sequence comes from Saccoglossus kowalevskii, assembly GCF_000003605.2. Taxonomy (NCBI): domain Eukaryota; kingdom Metazoa; phylum Hemichordata; class Enteropneusta; family Harrimaniidae; genus Saccoglossus; species Saccoglossus kowalevskii. Next base: position 25,179 of record NW_003132263.1, on the reverse strand, counting down.
CCATGTGATTTTTATTCCTTATATCATGCACCATGTGATTTGTATTCCTCATATCACGCACCATGAGATTTGTATTCCTCATATCATGCACCATGTGATTTGTATTCCTTATATCATGCACCATGTGATTGTTATTCCTTATACCATGCACCATGTGATTTGTATTCCTCAAATCATGCACCATGTGATTTGTATTCTTTATATGACGCACCATGTGATTTCTATTCCTCATATCATGTACCATGTGATTTTTATTCCTTATATAACGCACCATGTGATTTGTATTCCTTATATCATGCACCATGTGATTTGTATTTCTTATATAACGCACCATGTGATTTTTATTTCCTCATATCATGTACCATGTGATTTTTATTCCTTATATAACGCACCATGTGATTTGTATTCCTTATATCACGCACCATGTGATTGTTATTCCTTATACCATGCACCATATGACTTGTATTTCTCATAATCATGCACATGTGATGTGTTTTCCTCATATCATGCACCATGTGATTTGTATTCCTTATATCATGCACCATGTGACTTTTATTCCTTATATCATGCACCATGTGATTTGTATTCCTCATATCATGCACCATGTGATTTTTATTCCTTATATCATGCACCATGTGATTTGTATTCCTCATATCACGCACCATGTGATTTGTATTCCTTATATCATGCACCATGTGATTTGTATTCCTTATATCACGCACCATGTGATTTGTATTCCTCACATCATGCACCATGTGATTGTTATTCCTTATATCATGCACCATGTGATTTGTATTCCTTATATCATGCACCATGTGATTTGTATTCCTTATATCATGCACCATGTGATTTGTATGCCTTATATAACGCACCATGTGATTTTTATTCCTCATATCATGTATCATGTGATTTTTATTCCTTATATAACGCACCATGTGATTTGTGTTCCTCGTATCATGCACCATGTGATTTGTATTCCTTATATCATGCACCATGTGATTTGTATTCCTTATATCATGTACTATGTGATTTTTATTCCTTATATCATGCACCATGTGATTTGCATTCCTTACATCATGCACCAGGTGATTTGCATTCCTTATATATGCACCATGTGATTTGCATACCTTGTATCATGCACCATGTGATTTGTATTCTTCATATCATGCACCATGTTATTTGTATTCATTATATAACGCACCATGTAATTTTTATTCCTTATATCATGCATCATGTGATTTGTATTCCTCATATCATGCACCATGTGATTTGTATTCCTCATATCATGCACCATGTGATTTGTATTCGTTATATAACGCACCGTGTGATTTGTATTCCTCATATCATGTACCATGTGATTTGTATTCCTTATATCATGCACCATGTGCGATGTGTTCCTCATATCATGCACCCTGTGATTTGTATTCCTCATATCATGCACCATGTGATTTGTATTCCTTATATATCGCACCATGTGATTTGTATTTCTTATATCATGCACCATGTGATTTTTCTTCCTTATATCATGCACCATGTGATTTTTATTCCTCATATAACGCACCATGTGATTTGTGTTCCTCATATCATGCACAATGTGATTTGTATCCCTTATATCATGCATCATGTGATTTGTATTCCTTATATCATGCTCCATGTGATTTTTATTCCTTATATCATGCACCATGTGATTTTTATTACTTATATAACGCACCATGTGATTTGTGTTCCTTATATCATGCAATGTGTGATCTGTATTCCTTATATCATGCACAATGTGATTTGTATCCCTTATATCATGCACCATGTGATTTTTATTCCTCATATCATGCACCATGTGATTTGTATTCCTTATATAACGCACCATGTGATTTGTATTCCTCATATCATGCACGATGTGATTTGTATTCCTTATATAACGCGCCATGTGATTTGTATTCCTCATATCATGTACCATGTGATTTCTATTCCTTATATCATGCACAATGTGATTTGTATTCCTCATATCATGCTGCATGTGATTTGTATTCCTTATATCATGCACCATGTGATTTGTATTCCTCATATCATGCACCATGTGATTTGTATTCCTTATATCATGCACCACGTGATTTTTATTCCTTATATCATGCACCATGTGATTTGTATTCCTTATATAACGCACCATGTGATTTGTATTCCTCATATCATGTACCATGTGATTTTTATTCCTTATATCATGCACCATGTGATTTGTATTCCTCATATCACGCACCATGAGATTTGTATTCCTCATATCATGCACCATGTGATTTGTATTCCTTATATTATGCACCATGTGATTTTTATTCCTTATATCATGCACCATGTGATTTGTATTCCTCATATCATGCACCATGTGATTTGTATTCCTTATATCATGCACCATGTGATTTTTATTCCTTATATCATGCACCATGTGATTTGTATTCCTTATATAACGCACCATGTGATTTGTATTCCTCATATCATGTACCATGTGATTTTTATTCCTTATATCATGCACCATGTGATTTGTATTCCTCATATCACGCACCATGAGATTTGTATTCCTCATATCATGCACCATGTGATTTGCATTCCTTATATCATGCACCATGTGATTGTTATTCCTTATACCATGCACCATATGACTTGTATTCCTCATATCATGCACCATGTGATTTGTATTCCTCAAATCATGCACCATGTGATTTGTATTCTTTATATGACGCACCATGTGATTTCTATTCCTCATATCATGTACCATGTGATTTTTATTCCTTATATAACGCACCATGTGATTTGTATTCCTTATATCATGCACCATGTGATTTGTATTTCTTATATAACGCACCATGTGATTTTTATTCCTCATATCATGTACCATGTGATTTTTATTCCTTATATAACGCACCATGTGATTTGAGTTCCTCATATCATGCACCATGTGATATTTATCCTTTATATCATGCACCATGTGATTTGTATTCCTCATATCATGCACCATGTGATTTGTATTCCTCATATCGTGCACCATGTGATTTGTATTTCTTATATCATGCACCATGTGATTTGTATTCCTTTTATCATGTACCATGTGATTTTTATTCCTTATATAACGCACCATGTGATTTGTATTCCTTATATCACGCACCATGTGATTGTTATTCCTTATACCATGCACCATATGACTTGTATTTCTCATATCATGCACCATGTGATTTGTATTCCTTATATCATGCACCATGTGATTTGTATTACTTATATCATGCACCATGTGATTTGCATACCTTGTATCATGCACCATGTGCGATGTGTTCCTCATATCATGCACCCTGTGACTTGTATTCCTCATATCATGCACCGTGTGATTTGTATTCCTTATATCATGCACCATGTGATTTGTATTCCTTATATCATGCACCATGTGATTTGTATTCCTTATATAACGCACCATGTGATTTTTATTCCTCATATCATGTATCATGTGATTTTTATTCCTTATATAACGCACCATGTGATTTGTGTTCCTCGTATCATGCACCATGTGATTTGTATTCCTTATATCTTGCACCATGTGATTTGTATTCCTTATATCATGTACTATGTGATTTTTATTCCTTATATCATGCACCATGTGATTTGCATTCCTTACATCATGCACCAGGTGATTTGCATTCCTTATATATGCACCATGTGATTTGCATACCTTGTATCATGCACCATGTGATTTGTATTCTTCATATCATGCACCATGTTATTTGTATTCATTATATAACGCACCATGTAATTTTTATTCCTTATATCATGCATCATGTGATTTGTATTCCTCATATCATGCACCATGTGATTTGTATTCCTCATATCATGCACCATGTGATTTGTATTCGTTATATAACGCACCATGTGATTTGTATTCCTCATATCATGCACAATGTGATTTGTATCCCTTATATCATGCATCATGTGATTTGTATTCCTTATATCATGCTCCATGTGATTTTTATTCCTTATATCATGCACCATGTGATTTTTATTACTTATATAACGCACCATGTGATTTGTGTTCCTTATATCATGCAATGTGTGATCTGTATTCCTTATATCATGCACAATGTGATTTGTATCCCTTATATCATGCACCATGTGATTTTTATTCCTCATATCATGCACCATGTGATTTGTATTCCTTATATAACGCACCATGTGATTTGTATTCCTCATATCATGCACGATGTGATTTGTATTCCTTATATAACGCACCATGTGATTTGTATTCCTCATATCATGTACCATGTGATTTCTATTCCTTATATCATGCACAATGTGATTTGTATTCCTCATATCATGCTGCATGTGATTTGTATTCCTTATATCATGCACCATGTGATTTGTATTCCTCATATCATGCACCATGTGATTTGTATTCCTTATATCATGCACCACGTGATTTTTATTCCTTATATCATGCACCATGTGATTTGCATTCCTTATATAACGCACCATGTGATTTGTATTCCTCATATCATGTACCATGTGATTTTTATTCCTTATATCATGCACCATGTGATTTGTATTCCTCATATCACGCACCATGAGATTTGTATTCCTCATATCATGCACCATGTGATTTGTATTCCTTATATTATGCACCATGTGATTTTTATTCCTTATATCATGCACCATGTGATTTGTATTCCTCATATCATGCACCATGTGATTTGTATTCCTTATATCATGCACCATGTGATTTTTATTCCTTATATCATGCACCATGTGATTTGTATTCCTTATATAACGCACCATGTGATTTGTATTCCTCATATCATGTACCATGTGATTTTGATTCCTTATATCATGCACCATGTGATTTGTATTCCTCATATCACGCACCATGAGATTTGTATTCCTCATATCATGCACCATGTGATTTGCATTCCTTATATCATGCACCATGTGATTGTTATTCCTTATACAATGCACCATATGACTTGTATTCCTCATATCATGCACCATGTGATTTGTATTCCTCAAATCATGCACCATGTGATTTGTATTCTTTATATGACGCACCATGTGATTTCTATTCCTCATATCATGTACCATGTGATTTTTATTCCTTATATAACGCACCATGTGATTTGTATTCCTTATATCATGCACCATGTGATTTGTATTTCTTATATAACGCACCATGTGATTTTTATTCCTCATATCATGTACCATGTGATTTTTATTCCTTATATAACGCACCATGTGATTTGAGTTCCTCATATCATGCACCATGTGATTTTTATCCTTTATATCATGCACCATGTGATTTGTATTCCTCATATCATGCACCATGTGATTTGTATTCCTCATATCGTGCACCATGTGATTTGTATTTCTTATATCATGCACCATGTGATTTGTATTCCTTTTATCATGTACCATGTGATTTTTATTCCTTATATAACGCACCATGTGATTTGTATTCCTTATATCACGCACCATGTGATTGTTATTCCTTATACCATGCACCATATGATTTGTATTTCTCATATCATGCACCATGTGATTTGTATTCCTTATATCATGCACCATGTGATTTGTATTACTTATATCATGCACCATGTGATTTGCATACCTTGTATCATGCACCATGTGCGATGTGTTCCTCATATCATGCACCCTGTGACTTGTATTCCTCATATCATGCACCGTGTGATTTGTATTCCTTATATCATGCACCATGTGATTTGTATTCCTTATATCATGCACCATGTGATTTGTATTCCTTATATAACGCACCATGTGATTTTTATTCCTCATATCATGTATCATGTGATTTTTATTCCTTATATAACGCACCATGTGATTTGTGTTCCTCGTATCATGCACCATGTGATTTGTATTCCTTATATCTTGCACCATGTGATTTGTATTCCTTATATCATGTACTATGTGATTTTTATTCCTTATATCATGCACCATGTGATTTGCATTCCTTACATCATGCACCAGGTGATTTGCATTCCTTATATATGCACCATGTGATTTGCATACCTTGTATCATGCACCATGTGATTTGTATTCTTCATATCATGCACCATGTTATTTGTATTCATTATATAACGCACCATGTAATTTTTATTCCTTATATCATGCATCATGTGATTTGTATTCCTCATATCATGCACCATGTGATTTGTATTCCTCATATCATGCACCATGTGATTTGTATTCGTTATATAACGCACCATGTGATTTGTATTCCTCATATCATGTACCATGTGATTTGTATTCCTTATATCATGCACCATGTGATTTGTATTCCTTATATCATGCACCATGTGATTTGCATACCTTGTATCATGCACCATGTGCGATGTGTTCCTCATATCATGCACCCTGTGATTTGTATTCCTCATATCATGCACCATGTGATTTGTATTCCTTATATAACGCACCATGTGATTTGTATTTCTTATATTGTGTACCATGTGATGTTTATTCCTTATATCATGCACCATGTGATTTTTATTCCTTATATAACGCACCATGTGATTTGTGTTCCTCGTATCATGCACCATGTGATTTGTATTCCTTATATCATGCACCATGTGATTTGTATTCCTTATATCATGTACTATGTGATTTTTATTCCTTATATCATGCACCATGTGATTTGCATTCCTTACATCATGCACCAGGTGATTTGCATTCCTTATATCATGCACCATGTGATTTGCATTCTTCATATCATGCACCATGTGATTTGTATTCATTATATAACGCACCATGTGATTTGTATTCCTCATATCATGCACCATGTGATTTGTATTCCTTATATCATGCACCATGTGATTTGTATTACTTATATCATGCACCATGTGATTTGCATACCTTGTATCATGCACCATGTGCGATGTGTTCCTCATATCATGCACCCTGTGACTTGTAATCCTCATATCATGCACCATGTGATTTGTATTCCTTATATAACGCACCATGTGATTTGTATTCCTTATATCATGCACCATGTGATTTTTGTTCCTTATATCATGCACCATGTGATTTGTATTCCTTATATCATGCACCATGTGATTTGTATTCCTTATGTAACGAACCATGTGATTTTTATTCCTCATATCATATACCATGTGATTTTTATTCCTTATATAACGCAACATGTGATTTGTGTTCCTCATATCATACACAATGTGATTTGTATCCCTTATATCATGCACCATGTGATTTGTATTCCTTATATCATGCACCATGTGATTGTTATTCCTTATATCATGCACCATGTGATTTGTATTCCTTATATCATGCACCATGTGATTTGTATTCCTCATATCATGTACCATGTGATTTTTATTCCTTATATCATGCACCATGTGATTTTTATTCCTCATATCATGCACCATGTGATTTGTATTCCTTATATCATGCACCATGTGATTTGTATTCCTCATATCATGCACCATGTGATTTGTATTCCTTATATCATGCACCATGTGACTTTTATTCCTTATATCATGCACCATGTGATTTGTATTCCTCATATCATGCACCATGTGATTTTTATTCCTTATATCATGCACCATGTGATTTGTATTCCTCATATCACGCACCATGTGATTTGTATTCCTTATATCATGCACCATGTGATTTGTATTCCTTATATCACGCACCATGTGATTTGTATTCCTCACATCATGCACCATGTGATTGTTATTCCTTATATCATGCACCATGTGATTTGTATTCCTTATATCATGCACCATGTGATTTGTATTCCTTATATCATGCACCATGTGATTTGTATGCCTTATATAACGCACCATGTGATTTTTATTCCTCATATCATGTATCATGTGATTTTTATTCCTTATATAACGCACCATGTGATTTGTGTTCCTCGTATCATGCACCATGTGATTTGTATTCCTTATATCATGCACCATGTGATTTGTATTCCTTATATCATGTACTATGTGATTTTTATTCCTTATATCATGCACCATGTGATTTGCATTCCTTACATCATGCACCAGGTGATTTGCATTCCTTATATATGCACCATGTGATTTGCATACCTTGTATCATGCACCATGTGATTTGTATTCTTCATATCATGCACCATGTTATTTTTATTCTTATATCATGCATCATGTGATTTGTATTCTTATATAACGCACCATGTGATTTGTATTCCTCATATCATGTACCATGTGATTTTTATTCCTTATATCATGCACCATGTGATTTGTATTCCTCATATCACGCACCATGAGATTTGTATTCCTCATATCATGCACCATGTGATTTGTATTCCTCATATCATGCACCATGTGATTTGTATTCCTTATATCATGCACCATGTGATTTGTATTCCTCATATCATGCACCATGTGATTTGTATTCCTCATATCATGTACCATGTGATTTTTATTCCTTATATCATGCACCATGTGATTTGTATTCCTCATATCATGCACCATGTGATTTTTATTCCTTATATCATGCACCATGTGATTTGTATTCCTCATATCATGCACCATGTGATTTGTATTCCTTATATCATGCACCATGTGACTTTTATTCCTTATATCATGCACCATGTGATTTGTATTCCTTATATAACGCACCGTGTGATTTGTATTCCTCATATCATGTACCATGTGATTTTTATTCCTTATATCATGCACCATGTGATTTGTATTCCTCATATCACGCACCATGTGATTTGTATTCCTTATATCATGCACCATGTGATTTGTATTCCTCATATCATGCACCATGTGATTTGTATTCCTCATATCATGTACCATGTGATTTTTATTCCTTATATCATGCACCATGTGATTTGTATTCCTCATATCATGCACCATGTGATTTTTATTCCTTATATCATGCACCATGTGATTTGTATTCCTCATATCATGCACCATGTGATTTTTATTACTTATATAACGCACCATGTGATTTGTGTTCCTTATATCATGCAATGTGTGATCTGTATTCCTTATATCATGCACAATGTGATTTGTATCCCTTATATCATGCACCATGTGATTTTTATTCCTCATATCATGCACCATGTGATTTGTATTCCTTATATAACGCACCATGTGATTTGTATTCCTCATATCATGCACGATGTGATTTGTATTCCTTATATAACGCACCATGTGATTTGTATTCCTCATATCATGTACCATGTGATTTCTATTCCTTATATCATGCACAATGTGATTTGTATTCCTCATATCATGCTGCATGTGATTTGTATTCCTTATATCATGCACCATGTGATTTGTATTCCTCATATCATGCACCATGTGATTTGTATTCCTTATATCATGCACCACGTGATTTTTATTCCTTATATCATGCACCATGTGATTTGTATTTCCTTATGTCATGCACCATGTGATTTCTATTCCTCATATCATGTACCATGTGATTGTTATCCTTTATATAACGCACCATGTTGATTTGTATTCCTTATATCATGCACCATGTGATTTGTATTCCTTATATAACGCACCATGTGATTTTTAATCCTCATATCATGTACCATGTGATATCTATTTCTTTATATTGTGTACCATGTGATGTTTATTCCTTATATCATGCACCATGTGATTTTTATTCCTTATATAACGCACCATGTGATTTGTTTTCCTCGTATCATGCACCATGTGATTTGTATTCCTCATATCATGTACCATGTGATTTTTATTCCTTATATAACGCACCATGTGATTTGTATTCCTTATATCATGCACCATGTGATTTGTATTCCTTATATAACGCACCATGTGATTTTTATTCCTCATATCATGTACCATGTGATATCTATTCTTTATATTGTGTACCATGTGATGTTTATTCCTTATATCATGCACCATGTGATTTTTATTCCTTATATAACGCACCATGTGATTTGTGTTCCTCGTATCATGCACCATGTGATTTGTATTCCTTATATCATGCACCATGTGATTTGTATTCCTTATTTCATGTATTATGTGATTTTTATTCCTTATATCATGCACCATGTGATTTGCATTCCTTACATCATGCACCAGGTGATTTGCATTCCTTATATCATGCACCATGTGATTTGCATTCTTCATATCATGCACCATGTGATTTGTATTCATTATATAAAGCACCATGTGATTTGTATTCCTCATATCATGCACCATGTGATTTGTATTCCTTATATCATGCACCATGTGATTTGTATTACTTATATCATGCACCATGTGATTTGCATACCTTGTATCATGCACCATGTGCGATGTGTTCCTCATATCATGCACCCTGTGACTTGTATTCCTCATATCATGCACCATGTGATTTGTATTCCTTATATAACGCACCATGTGATTTGTATTCCTTATATCATGCACCATGTGATTTTTGTTCCTTATATCATGCACCATGTGATTTGTATTCCTTATATCATGCACCATGTGATTTGTATTCCTTATATAACGAACCATGTGATTTTTATTCCTCATATCATATACCATGTGATTTTTATTTCTTATATAACGCAACATGTGATTTGTGTTCCTCATATCATACACAATGTGATTTGTATCCCTTATATCATGCACCATGTGATTTGTATTCCTCATATCATGCACCATGTGATTTGCATTCCTCATATCATGTACCATGTGATTTTTATTCCTTATATCATGCACCATGTGATTTGTATTCCTCATATCATGCACCATGTGATTTGTATTCCTTATATCATGCACCATGTGATTTGTATTCCTCATATCATGCACCATGTGATTTGTATTCCTTATATCATGCACCATGTGACTTTTATTCCTTATATCATGCACCATGTGATTTGTATTCCTTATATAACGCACCGTGTGATTTGTATTCCTCATATCATGTACCATGTGATTTTTATTCCTTATATCATGCACCATGTGATTTGTATTCCTCATATCAAGCACCATGTGATTTGTATTCCTTATATCATGCACCATGTGACTTTTATTCCTTATATCATGCACCATGTGATTTGTATTCCTTATATAACGCACCGTGTGATTTGTATTCCTCATATCATGTACCATGTGATTTTTATTCCTTATATCATGCACCATGTGATTTGTATTCCTCATATCACGCACCATGTGATTTGTATTCCTTATATCATGCACCATGTGATTTGCATTCCTTATATCATGCATCATGTGATTTGTATTCCTCATATCATGTACCATGTGATTTTCATTCCTCATATTATGTACCATGTGATTAGTATTCCTCATATCATGTACCATGTGATTTTTATTCCTTATATAACGCACCATGTGATTTGTATTCCTTATATCATGCACCATGTGATTTGTATTCCTTATATAACGCACCATGTGATTTTTATTCCTCATATCATGTACCATGTGATATCTATTCTTTATATTGTGTACCATGTGATGTTTATTCCTTATATCATGCACCATGTGATTTTTATTCCTTATATAACACACCATGTGATTTGTGTTCCTCGTATCATGCACCATGTGATTTGTATTCCTTATATCATGCACCATGTGATTTGTATTCCTTATATCATGTACTATGTGATTTTTATTCCTTATATCATGCACCATGTGATTTGCTTTCCTTACATCATGCACCATGTGATTTGCATTCTTCATATCATGCACCATGTGATTTGTATTCATTATATAACGCACCATGTGATTTGTATTCCTCATATCATGCACCATGTGATTTGTATTCCTTATATCATGCACCATGTGATTTGTATTACTTATATCATGCACCAGGTGATTTGCATTCCTTATATCATGCACCATGTGATTTGCATTCTTCATATCATGCACCATGTGATTTGTATTCATTATATAACGCACCATGTGATTTGTATTCCTCATATCATGCACCATGTGATTTGTATTCCTTATATCATGCACCATGTGATTTGTATTACTTATATCATGCACCATGTGATTTGCATACCTTGTATCATGCACCATGTGATTTGTATTCCTCATATCATGTACCATGTGATTTTTATTCCTTATATAACGCACCATGTGATTTGTATTCCTTATATCATGCACCATGTGATTTGTATTCCTTATATAACGCACCATGTGATTTTTATTCCTCATATCATGTACCATGTGATATCTATTCTTTATATTGTGTACCATGTGATGTTTATTCCTTATATCATGCACCATGTGATTTTTATTCCTTATATAACGCACCATGTGATTTGTGTTCCTCGTATCATGCACCATGTGATTTGTATTCCTTATATCATGCACCATGTGATTTGTATTCCTTATATCATGTATTATGTGATTTTTATTCCTTATATCATGCACCATGTGATTTGCATTCCTTACATCATGCACCAGGTCATTTGCATTCCTTATATCATGCACCATGTGATTTGCATTCTTCATATCATGCACCATGTGATTTGTATTCATTATATAAAGCACCATGTGATTTGTATTCCTCATATCATGCACCATGTGATTTGTATTCCTTATATCATGCACCATGTGATTTGTATTACTTATATCATGCACCATGTGATTTGCATACCTTGTATCATGCACCATGTGCGATGTGTTCCTCATATCATGCACCATGTGACTTGTATTCCTCATATCATGCACCATGTGATTTGTATTCCTTATATAACGCACCATGTGATTTGTATTCCTTATATCATGAACCATGTGATTTTTGTTCCTTATATCATGCACCATGTGATTTGTATTCCTTATATCATGCACCATGTGATTTGTATTCCTTATATAACGAACCATGTGATTTTTATTCCTCATATCATATACCATGTGATTTTTATTTCTTATATAACGCAACATGTGATTTGTGTTCCTCATATCATACACAATGTGATTTGTATCCCTTATATCATGCACCATGTGATTTGTATTCCTCATATCATGCACCATGTGATTTGTATTCCTCATATCATGTACCATGTGATTTTTATTCCTTATATCATGCACCATGTGATTTGTATTCCTCATATCATGCACCATGTGATTTTTATTGCTTATATCATGCATCATGTGATTTGTATTCCTCATATCATGCACCATGTGATTTGTATTCCTTATATCATGCACCATGTGACTTTTATTCCTTATATCATGCACCATGTGATTTGTATTCCTTATATAACGCACCGTGTGATTTGTATTCCTCATATCATGTACCATGTGATTTTTATTCCTTATATCATGCACCATGTGATTTATATTCCTCATATCACGCACCATGTGATTTGTATTCCTTATATCATGCACCATGTGATTTGTATTCCTCATATCATGCACCATGTGCTTTGTATTCCTTATATCATGCAGCATGTGATTGTTATTCCTTATATCATGCACCATGTGATTTGCATTCCTTATATCATGCATCATGTGATTTGTATTCCTCATATCATGTACCATGTGATTTTCATTCCTCATATTATGTACCATGTGATTAGTATTCCTCATATCATGTACCATGTGATTTTTATTCCTTATATAACGCACCATGTGATTTGTATTCCTTATATCATGCACCATGTGATTTGTATTCCTTATATAACGCACCATGTGATTTTTATTCCTCATATCATGTACCATGTGATATCTATTCTTTATATTGTGTACCATGTGATGTTTATTCCTCATATCATGCACCATGTGATTTTTATTCCTTATATAACACACCATGTGATTTATGTTCCTCGTATCATGCACCATGTGATTTGTATTCCTTATATCATGCACCATGTGATTTGTATTCCTTATATCATGTACTATGTGATTTTTATTCCTTATATCATGCACCATGTGATTTGCTTTCCTTACATCATGCACCAGGTGATTTGCATTACACTTATATCATGCACCATGTGATTTGCATTCTTCATATCATGCACCATGTGATTTGTATTCATTATATAAAGCACCATGTGATTTGTATTCCTCATATCATGCACCATGTGATTTGTATTCCTTATATCATGCACCATGTGATTTGTATTACTTATATCATGCACCATGTGATTTGCATACCTTGTATCATGCACCATGTGCGATGTGTTCCTCATATCATGCACCATGTGATTTGTATTCCTTATATCATGCACCATGTGATTTTTGTTCCTTATATCATGCACCATGTGATTTGTATTCCTTATATCATGCACCATGTGATTTGTATTCCTTATATAACGAACCATGTGATTTTTATTCCTCATATCATATACCATGTGATTTTTATTTCTTATATAACGCAACATGTGATTTGTGTTCCTCATATCATACACAATGTGATTTGTATCCCTTATATCATGCACCATGTGATTTGTATTCCTCATATCATGCACCATGTGATTTGTATTCCTCATATCATGTACCATGTGATTTTTATTCCTTATATCATGCACCATGTGATTTGTATTCCTCATATCATGCACCATGTGATTTTTATTCCTTATATCATGCACCATGTGATTTGTATTCCTCATATCATGCACCATGTGATTTGTATTCCTTATATCATGCACCATGTGACTTTTATTCCTTATATCATGCACCATGTGATTTGTATTCCTCATATCACGCACCATGTGATTTGTATTCCTTATATCATGCACCATGTGATTTGTATTCCTCATATCATGCACCATGTGCTTTGTATTCCTTATATCATGCACCATGTGCTTTGTATTCCTTATATCATGCACCATGTGATTTGCATTCCTTATATCATGCATCATGTGATTTGTATTCCTCATATCATGTACCATGTGATTTTCATTCCTCATATTATGTACCATGTGATTAGTATTCCTCATATCATGTACCATGTGATTTTTATTCCTTATATAACGCACCATGTGATTTGTATTCCTTATATCATGCACCATGTGATTTGTATTCCTTATATAACGCACCATGTGATTTTTATTCCTCATATCATGTACCATGTGATATCTATTCTTTATATTGTGTACCATGTGATGTTTATTCCTCATATCATGCACCATGTGATTTTTATTCCTTATATAACACACCATGTGATTTATGTTCCTCGTATCATGCACCATGTGATTTGTATTCCTTATATCATGCACCATGTGATTTGTATTCCTTATATCATGTACTATGTGATTTTTATTCCTTATATCATGCACCATGTGATTTGCTTTCCTTACATCATGCACCAGGTGATTTGCATTCCTTATATCATGCACCATGTGATTTGCATTCTTCATATCATGCACCATGTGATTTGTATTCATTATATAACGCACCATGTGATTTGTATTCCTCATATCATGCACCATGTGATTTGTATTCCTTATATCATGCACCATGTGATTTGTATTACTTATATCATGCACCATGTGATTTGCATACCTTGTATCATGCACCATGTGCGATGTGTTCCTCATATCATGCACCCTGTGACTTGTATTCCTCATATCATGCACCATGTGATTTGTATTCCTTATATCATGCACCATGTGACTTTTATTCCTTATATCATGCACCATGTGATTTGTATTCCTTATATAACGCACCGTGTGATTTGTATTCCTCATATCATGTACCATGTGATTTTTATTCCTTATATCATGCACCATGTGATTTGTATTCCTCATATCACGCAGCATGTGATTTGTATTCCTTATATCATGCACCATGTGATTTGTATTCCTCATATCATGCACCATGTGCTTTGTATTCCTTATATCATGCACCATGTGATTGTTATTCCTTATATCATGCACCATGTGATTTTTATTCCTTATATAACGCACCATGTGATTTGTATTCCTTATATCATGCACCATGTGATTTGTATTCCTTATATAACGCACCATGTGATTTGTATTCCTCATATCATGTACCATGTGATATCTATTCTTTATATTGTGGACCATGTGATGTTTATTCCTTATATCATGCACCATGTGATTTTTATTCCTTATATAACGCACCATGTGATTTGTGTTCCTCGTATCATGCACCATGTGATTTGTATTCCTTATATCATGCACCATGTGATTTGTATTCCTTATATCATGTATTATGTGATTTTTATTCTTTATATCATGCACCATGTGATTTGCATTCCTTACATCATGCACCAGGTCATTTGCATTCCTTATATCATGCACCATGTGATTTGCATTCTTCATATCATGCACCATGTGATTTGTATTCATTATATAAAGCACCATGTGATTTGTATTCCTCATATCATGCACCATGTGATTTGTATTCCTTATATCATGCACCATGTGATTTGTATTACTTATATCATGCACCATGTGATTTGCATACCTTGTATCATGCACCATGTGCGATGTGTTCCTCATATCATGCACCATGTGATTTGTATTCCTTATATCATGCACCATGTGATTTTTGTTCCTTATATCATGCACCATGTGATTTGTATTCCTTATATCATGCACCATGTGATTTGTATTCCTTATATAACGAACCATGTGATTTTTATTCCTCATATCATATACCATGTGATTTTTATTTCTTATATAACGCAACATGTGATTTGTGTTCCTCATATCATACACAATGTGATTTGTATCCCTTATATCATGCACCATGTGATTTGTATTCCTCATATCATGCACCATGTGATTTGTATTCCTCATATCATGTACCATGTGATTTTTATTCCTTATATCATGCACCATGTGATTTGTATTCCTCATATCATGCACCATGTGATTTTTATTCCTTATATCATGCACCATGTGATTTGTATTCCTCATATCATGCACCATGTGATTTGTATTCCTTATATCATGCACCATGTGACTTTTATTCCTTATATCATGCACCATGTGATTTGTATACCTTATATAACGCACCGTGTGATTTGTATTCCTCATATCATGTACCATGTGATTTTTATTCCTTATATCATGCACCATGTGATTTGTATTCCTCATATCACGCACCATGTGATTTGTATTCCTTATATCATGCACCATGTGATTTGTATTCCTCATATCATGCACCATGTGCTTTGTATTCCTTATATCATGCAGCATGTGATTGTTATTCCTTATATCATGCACCATGTGATTTGCATTCCTTATATCATGCATCATGTGATTTGTATTCCTCATATCATGTACCATGTGATTTTCATTCCTCATATTATGTACCATGTGATTAGTATTCCTCATATCATGTACCATGTGATTTTTATTCCTTATATAACGCACCATGTGATTTGTATTCCTTATATCATGCACCATGTGATTTGTATTCCTTATATAACGCACCATGTGATTTTTATTCCTCATATCATGTACCATGTGATATCTATTCTTTATATTGTGTACCATGTGATGTTTATTCCTTATATCATGCACCATGTGATTTTTATTCCTTATATAACACACCATGTGATTTGTGTTCCTCGTATCATGCACCATGTGATTTTTATTCCTTATATCATGCACCATGTGATTTGATTTCCTTACATCATGCACCAGGTGATTTGCATTCCTTATATCATGCACCATGTGATTTGCATTCCTCATATCATGCACCATGTGATTTGTATTCCTTATATCATGCACCATGTGATTTGTATTCCTTATATCATGCACCATGTGACTTTTATTCCTTATATCATGCACCATGTGATTTGTATTCCTTATATAACGCACCGTGTGATTTGTATTCCTCATATCATGTACCATGTGATTTTTATTCCTTATATCATGCACCATGTGATTTGTATTCCTCATATCACGCAGCATGTGATTTGTATTCCTTATATCATGCACCATGTGATTTGTATTCCTCATATCATGCACCATGTGCTTTGTATTCCTTATATCATGCACCATGTGATTGTTATTCCTTATATCATGCACCATGTGATTTGTATTCCTTATATCATGCACCATGTGATTTGTATTCCTTATATCATGCACCATGTGATTTGTATTCCTTATATAACGCACCATGTGATTTTTATTCCTCATATCATGTATCATGTGATTTTTATTCCTTATATAACGCACCATGTGATTTGTGTTCCTCGTATCATGCACCATGTGATTTGTATTCCTTATATCTTGCACCATGTGATTTGTATTCCTTATATCATGTACTATGTGATTTTTATTCCTTATATCATGCACCATGTGATTTGCATTCCTTACATCATGCACCAGGTGATTTGCATTCCTTATATATGCACCATGTGATTTGCATACCTTGTATCATGCACCATGTGATTTGTATTCTTCATATCATGCACCATGTTATTTGTATTCATTATATAACGCACCATGTAATTTTTATTCCTTATATCATGCATCATGTGATTTGTATTCCTCATATCATGCACCATGTGATTTGTATTCCTCATATCATGCACCATGTGATTTGTATTCGTTATATAACGCACCATGTGATTTGTATTCCTCATATCATGTACCATGTGATTTGTATTCCTTATATCATGCACCATGTGATTTGTATTCCTTATATCATGCACCATGTGATTTGCATACCTTGTATCATGCACCATGTGCGATGTGTTCCTCATATCATGCACCCTGTGATTTGTATTCCTCATATCATGCACCATGTGATTTGTATTCCTTATATCATGCACCATGTGATTTGTATTCCTTATATCATGCACCATGTGATTTGTATTCCTTATATCATGCACCATGTGATTTGTATGCCTTATATAACGCACCATGTGATTTTTATTCCTCATATCATGTATCATGTGATTTTTATTCCTTATATAACGCACCATGTGATTTGTGTTCCTCGTATCATGCACCATGTGATTTGTATTCCTTATATCATGCACCATGTGATTTGTATTCCTTATATCATGTACTATGTGATTTTTATTCCTTATATCATGCACCATGTGATTTGCATTCCTTACATCATGCACCAGGTGATTTGCATTCCTTATATATGCACCATGTGATTTGCATACCTTGTATCATGCACCATGTGATTTGTATTCTTCATATCATGCACCATGTTATTTGTATTCATTATATAACGCACCATGTAATTTTTATTCCTTATATCATGCATCATGTGATTTGTATTCCTCATATCATGCACCATGTGATTTGTATTCCTCATATCATGCACCATGTGATTTGTATTCGTTATATAACGCACCGTGTGATTTGTATTCCTCATATCATGTACCATGTGATTTGTATTCCTTATATCATGCACCATGTGCGATGTGTTCCTCATATCATGCACCCTGTGATTTGTATTCCTCATATCATGCACCATGTGATTTGTATTCCTTATATCATGTACTATGTGATTTTTATTCCTTATATCATGCACCATGTGATTTGCATTCCTTACATCATGCACCAGGTGATTTGCATTACTTATATCATGCACCATGTGATTTGCATTCTTCATATCATGCACCATGTGATTTGTATTCATTATATAACGCACCATGTGATTTGTATTCCTCATATCATGCACCATGTGATTTGTATTCCTTATATCATGCACCATGTGATTTGTATTACTTATATCATGCACCATGTGATTTGCATACCTTGTATCATGCACCATGTGCGATGTGTTCCTCATATCATGCACCCTGTGACTTGTAATCCTCATATCATGCACCATGTGATTTGTATTCCTTATATAACGCACCATGTGATTTGTATTCCTTATATCATGCACCATGTGATTTTTGTTCCTTATATCATGCACCATGTGATTTGTATTCCTTATATCATGCACCATGTGATTTGTATTCCTTATGTAACGAACCATGTGATTTTTATTCCTCATATCATATACCATGTGATTTTTATTCCTTATATAACGCAACATGTGATTTGTGTTCCTCATATCATACACAATGTGATTTGTATCCCTTATATCATGCACCATGTTATTTGTATTCCTCATATCATGCACCATGTGATTTGTATTCCTCATATCATGTACCATGTGATTTTTATTCCTTATATCATGCACCATGTGATTTTTATTCCTCATATCATGCACCATGTGATTTGTATTCCTTATATCATGCACCATGTGATTTGTATTCCTCATATCATGCACCATGTGATTTGTATTCCTTATATCATGCACCATGTGACTTTTATTCCTTATATCATGCACCATGTGATTTGTATTCCTCATATCATGCACCATGTGATTTTTATTCCTTATATCATGCACCATGTGATTTGTATTCCTCATATCACGCACCATGTGATTTGTATTCCTTATATCATGCACCATGTGATTTGTATTCCTTATATCACGCACCATGTGATTTGTATTCCTTATATCATGCACCATGTGATTTGTATTCCTCATATCATGCACCATGTGCTTTGTATTCCTTATATCATGCACCATGTGATTGTTATTCCTTATATCATGCACCATGTGATTTGTATTCCTTATATCATGCACCATGTGATTTGTATTCCTTATATCATGCACCATGTGATTTGTATGCCTTATATAACGCACCATGTGATTTTTATTCCTCATATCATGTATCATGTGATTTTTATTCCTTATATAACGCACCATGTGATTTGTGTTCCTCGTATCATGCACCATGTGATTTGTATTCCTTATATCATGCACCATGTGATTTGTATTCCTTATATCATGTACTATGTGATTTTTATTCCTTATATCATGCACCATGTGATTTGCATTCCTTACATCATGCACCAGGTGATTTGCATTCCTTATATCATGCACCATGTGATTTGTATTCTTCATATCATGCACCATGTTATTTGTATTCATTATATAACGCACCATGTAATTTTTATTCCTTATATCATGCATCATGTGATTTGTATTCCTCATATCATGCACCATGTGATTTGTATTCCTCATATCATGCACCATGTGATTTGTATTCGTTATATAACGCACCGTGTGATTTGTATTCCTCATATCATGTACCATGTGATTTGTATTCCTTATATCATGCACCATGTGCGATGTGTTCCTCATATCATGCACCCTGTGATTTGTATTCCTCATATCATGCACCATGTGATTTGTATTCCTTATATATCGCACCATGTGATTTGTATTTCTTATATCATGCACCATGTGATTTTTGTTCCTTATATCATGCACCATGTGATTTTTATTCCTCATATAACGCACCATGTGATTTGTGTTCCTCATATCATGCACAATGTGATTTGTATCCCTTATATCATGCATCATGTGATTTGTATTCCTTATATCATGCTCCATGTGATTTTTATTCCTTATATCATGCATCATGTGATTTTTATTACTTATATAACGCACCATGTGATTTGTGTTCCTTATATCATGCACAATGTGATTTGTATTCCTCATATCATGCTGCATGTGATTTGTATTCCTTATATCATGCACCATGTGATTTGTATTCCTCATATCATGCACCATGTGATTTGTATTCCTTATATCATGCACCACGTGATTTTTATTCCTTATATCATGCACCATGTGATTTGTATTCCTTATATAACGCACCATGTGATTTGTATTCCTCATATCATGTACCATGTGATTTTTATTCCTTATATCATGCACCATGTGATTTGTATTCCTCATATCACGCACCATGAGATTTGTATTCCTCATATCATGCACCATGTGATTTGTATTCCTCATATCATGCACCATGTGATTTGTATTCCTCATATCATGCACCATGTGATTTGTATTCCTTATATCATGCACCATGTGATTTGTATTCCTCATATCATGCACCATGTGATTTGTATTCCTCATATCATGTACCATGTGATTTTTATTCCTTATATCATGCACCATGTGATTTGTATTCCTCATATCATGCACCATGTGATTTTTATTCCTTATATCATGCACCATGTGATTTGTATTCCTCATATCATGCACCATGTGATTTGTATTCCTTATATCATGCACCATGTGACTTTTATTCCTTATATCATGCACCATGTGATTTGTATTCCTTATATAACGCACCGTGTGATTTGTATTCCTCATATCATGTACCATGTGATTTTTATTCCTTATATCATGCACCATGTGATTTGTATGCCTTATATAACGCACCATGTGATTTTTATTCCTCATATCATGTATCATGTGATTTTTATTCCTTATATAACGCACCATGTGATTTGTGTTCCTCGTATCATGCACCATGTGATTTGTATTCCTTATATCATGCACCATGTGATTTGTATTCCTTATATCATGTACTATGTGATTTTTATTCCTTATATCATGCACCATGTGATTTGCATTCCTTACATCATGCACCAGGTGATTTGCATTCCTTATATATGCACCATGTGATTTGCATACCTTGTATCATGCACCATGTGATTTGTATTCTTCATATCATGCACCATGTTATTTGTATTCATTATATAACGCACCATGTAATTTTTATTCCTTATATCATGCATCATGTGATTTGTATTCCTCATATCATGCACCATGTGATTTGTATTCCTCATATCATGCACCATGTGATTTGTATTCGTTATATAACGCACCGTGTGATTTGTATTCCTCATATCATGTACCATGTGATTTGTATTCCTTATATCATGCACCATGTGCGATGTGTTCCTCATATCATGCACCCTGTGATTTGTATTCCTCATATCATGCACCATGTGATTTGTATTCCTTATATATCGCACCATGTGATTTGTATTTCTTATATCATGCACCATGTGATTTTTGTTCCTTATATCATGCACCATGTGATTTTTATTCCTCATATAACGCACCATGTGATTTGTGTTCCTCATATCATGCATCATGTGATTTGTATTCCTTATATCATGCTCCATGTGATTTTTATTCCTTATATCATGCACCATGTGATTTTTATTACTTATATAACGCACCATGTGATTTGTGTTCCTTATATCATGCAATGTGTGATCTGTATTCCTTATATCATGCACAATGTGATTTGTATCCCTTATATCATGCACCATGTGATTTTTATTCCTCATATCATGCACCATGTGATTTGTATTCCTTATATAACGCACCATGTGATTTGTATTCCTCATATCATGCACGATGTGATTTGTATTCCTTATATAACGCACCATGTGATTTGTATTCCTCATATCATGTACCATGTGATTTCTATTCCTTATATCATGCACAATGTGATTTGTATTCCTCATATCATGCTGCATGTGATTTGTATTCCTTATATCATGCACCATGTGATTTGTATTCCTCATATCATGCACCATGTGATTTGTATTCCTTATATCATGCACCACGTGATTTTTATTCCTTATA
The DNA here is from genome assembly GCF_000003605.2 of Saccoglossus kowalevskii. Classification (NCBI taxonomy): domain Eukaryota; kingdom Metazoa; phylum Hemichordata; class Enteropneusta; family Harrimaniidae; genus Saccoglossus; species Saccoglossus kowalevskii. The sequence goes on along the minus strand of NW_003132263.1, from coordinate 1,759 downwards.
TCATGCACCATGTGATTTGTATTCCTTATATAACGCACCATGTGATTTGTATTCCTCATATCATGTACCATGTGATTTTTATTCCTTATATCATGCACCATGTGATTTGTATTCCTCATATCACGCACCATGAGATTTGTATTCCTCATATCATGCACCATGTGATTTGTATTCCTCATATCATGCACCATGTGATTTGTATTCCTTATATCATGCACCATGTGATTTGTATTCCTCATATCATGCACCATGTGATTTGTATTCCTCATATCATGTACCATGTGATTTTTATTCCTTATATCATGCACCATGTGATTTGTATTCCTCATATCATGCACCATGTGATTTTTATTCCTTATATCATGCACCATGTGATTTGTATTCCTCATATCATGCACCATGTGATTTGTATTCCTTATATCATGCACCATGTGACTTTTATTCCTTATATCATGCACCATGTGATTTGTATTCCTTATATAACGCACCGTGTGATTTGTATTCCTCATATCATGTACCATGTGATTTTTATTCCTTATATCATGCACCATGTGATTTGTATTCCTCATATCACGCACCATGTGATTTGTATTCCTTATATCATGCACCATGTGATTTGTATTCCTCATATCATGCACCATGTGCTTTGTATTCCTTATATCATGCAGCATGTGATTGTTATTCCTTATATCATGCACCATGTGATTTGCATTCCTTATATCATGCATCATGTGATTTGTATTCCTCATATCATGTACCATGTGATTTTCATTCCTCATATTATGTACCATGTGATTAGTATTCCTCATATCATGTACCATGTGATTTTTATTCCTTATATAACGCACCATGTGATTTGTATTCCTTATATCATGCACCATGTGATTTGTATTCCTTATATAACGCACCATGTGATTTTTATTCCTCATATCATGTACCATGTGATATCTATTCTTTATATTGTGTACCATGTGATGTTTATTCCTTATATCATGCACCATGTGATTTTTATTCCTTATATAACACACCATGTGATTTGTGTTCCTCGTATCATGCACCATGTGATTTGTATTCCTTATATCATGCACCATGTGATTTGTATTCCTTATATCATGTACTATGTGATTTTTATTCCTTATATCATGCACCATGTGATTTGCTTTCCTTACATCATGCACCAGGTGATTTGCATTCCTTATATCATGCACCATGTGATTTGCATTCTTCATATCATGCACCATGTGATTTGTATTCATTATATAACGCACCATGTGATTTGTATTCCTCATATCATGCACCATGTGATTTGTATTCCTTATATCATGCACCATGTGATTTGTATTACTTATATCATGCACCATGTGATTTGCATACCTTGTATCATGCACCATGTGCGATGTGTTCCTCATATCATGCACCCTGTGACTTGTATTCCTCATATCATGCACCATGTGATTTGTATTCCTTATATCATGCACCATGTGACTTTTAATTCCTTATATCATGCACCATGTGATTTGTATTCCTTATATCATGCACCATGTGATTTGTATTCCTCATATCATGCACCATGTGATTTGTATTCCTTATATCATGCACCATGTGACTTTTATTCCTTATATCATGCACCATGTGACTTTTATTCCTTATATCATGCACCCATGTGATTTGTATTCCTCATATCATGCACCCATGTGATTTTGTATTCCTTATATCATGCACCATGTGACTTTTATTCTCTTATATCATGAACCATGTG
>NW_003132256.1:0-12378 GCF_000003605.2 Saccoglossus kowalevskii | reverse complement strand
GTTCGCCACACTACCTCCAAGTCCATGACTGAATTCCATATACACATGTTTCCGCCACAGTCCCTCCAAGTCTATGACTGAATTCTATATGCACATGGTTCGCCACACTCCCTCCAAGTCCATGACTGAATTACATATACACTTGGTTCGCCACAGTACCTCCAAGTCCATGACTGAATTCCATATACACACGTGGTTCGCCACACTACTAAACCCATGATTTAATTCCATTTACACATGGTTTGCCACACAACGTCCAAGTCCATGACTGAATTCCATATACATTTGGTTCGCCACACTACCTCCAAGTTCATAACTGGATTCCATGCACACGTGGGTCGCCACACTACCTCCAAGCCCATGATTTAATTCCATTTACACATGGTTCGCCACACTCCCTCCAAGTCCATGACTGAATTTCATATACACGTGGTTTGCCACATTACCACCAAATCCTTGACTTTATTTCATATACACGTGGTTCGCCACAATACCCCCAAGTCCATGACTGAATTCAATATACACATGGTTCACCACACTACCTCCAAGTCCATGACTGAATTCCATATACACGTGGTTTGCCATACTACATCCCAGTTCATGACTGAATTCCATATACAAATGGTTCGCCACACTCCCTCTAAGCCCATGACTGAATTCCATATACACATGGTTCGCCACACTACCTCCAAGTCCATGACTGAATTCCATATACACATGGTTCGCCACACTACCTCTAAGCCATGACTGAATTCCATATACACATGGTTCGCCACACTCCCTCCAAGTCCATGACTGAATTCCATATACACTTCGTTCGCCACACTACCTCCAAGTCCATGACTGAATTCCATATACACATGGTTCGCCACACTCCCTCCAAGTCCATGACTGAATTTCATATACACGTGGTTTGCCACATTACCATAAAATCCTTGACTTTATTTCATATACACGTGGTTCGCCACAATACCCCCAATTCCATGACTGAATTCCATATACACTTGGTTCGCCACACTACCTCCAAGTCCATGACTGAATTCCATATACACGTGGTTTGCCATACTACATCCCAGTTCATGACTGAATTCCATTTACAAATGGTTCGCCACACTCCCTCTAAGCCCATGACTGAATTCCATATACACATGGTTCGCCACACTACCTCTAAGCCATGACTGAATTCCATATACACATGGTTCGTCACACTACCTCCAAGTCCATGACTGAATTCCATATACAAATGGTTCGCCACACTACCTCTAAGTCCATGACTGAATTCCTTATACACATGGTTCGCCACACTACCTCTAAGCCCATGACTGAATTCCATATACACATGGATCGCCACACTACCTCCAAGTCCATGACTGAATTCCATATACAAATGGTTCGCCACACTACCTCCAAGTCCATGACTGAATTCTATATACACTTGGTTTGCCGCATTACCCAAGTCCATGACTGAATTCCATATACACATGGTTCACCACACTACATCTAAGTCCATGACTGAATTCCATATACACATGGTTCGCCACACTACCTCTAAGTCCATGACTGAATTCCATATACACATAGTTCTCCATACTACCTCTAAGTCCATGACTGAATTTCATATACACGTGGTTCGCCATACATCCCAGTTCATGACTGAATTCCATATACAAATGGTTCGCCACACTACCTCTATGTCCATGACTTCATTCCATATACACATGGTTTGCCATACTACATCCCAGTTCATGACTGAATTCCATATACACTTGGTTCGCCACACTACCTCCAAGTCCATGACTGGATTCCATATACACGTGGTTCGCCAAATAAATAAAAATATATGATCACCGAACAAAGTTTTCCATAAAACGACCTCGAAAATTGATCAAAAATGTGTTTTTTTTTTAATTAGTTTTTAATTAGTTCCTATGGCAAAAATATTCCATCATATTGCAAAAATGTCCGGTGACCTATGCTAAAGACTGATACGTTGTGTTATGTTAGTATAAGTTATTCATGGAATAATATCTCTACATAGAATCCTATAGAAGATGTTCCAAAATGGTCGCTTTTTAGATTATTTCGCATATGTTTACTTAGAAAAACATCTTTCTTACTCCGTAAAAACTTTAAATATAATATAATTAAAGGGCGGTAGTCGTCGTGCCGCGTCCTGTTCGATATGGGACTCATAGCGACGTATACAACGCATGTAAAATACATTGTTTATTTACATGAAATTCGAACACGCGCTGCGCGACGACCACCGCCCCTCTAATAATAGGGAGAAATGAAACAATTATGTGATTTCATATAATAATGCAAATACAACTGCAATGCAAAAAAACAACGTATAGAATAATCACGGGCAACGACAGTATTCTTCTGTGAGATCATATTTCGAAGGTTCATGGGAAATATCGCAGGATACAAAAATAAAATTGATGGCCAATTACAAATTTGGAAATTGGAAATTGATGCTAGATTCTGGGAAAAGGAACCCCATAAAGGAACCCTCCAAGTCCATGACTGAATTCCATATACAAATGGTTCGCCACACTACCTCTAAGTCCATGACTGAATTCCTTATACACATGGTTCGCCACACTACCTCCAAGTCCATGACTGAATTTTATATACACTTGGTTTGCCGCATTACCCAAGTCCATGACTGAATTCCATATACACATGGTTCACCACACTACCTCTAAGTCCATGACTGAATTCCATATACACATGGTTCGCCACACTACCTCTAAGTCCATGACTGAATTCCATATACACATAGTTCTCCATACTACCTCTAAGTCCATGACTGAATTTCATATACACGTGGTTCGCCATACTACATCCCAGTTCATGACTGAATTCCATAAACAAATGGTTCGCCACACTACCTCTAAGTCCATGACTTCATTCCATATACACATGGTTCGCCACACTCCCTCCAAGCCCATGACTGAATTCCATATACACATGGTTCGCCACACTCCCTCCAAGTCCATGACTGAATTCCATATACACTTGGTTCGCCACACTACCTCCAAGTCCATGACTGAATTCCATATACACATGGTTCGCCACACTACCTCCAAGTCCATGACTGAATTCCATATACACTTGGTTCGCCACACTACCTCCAAGTCCATGACTGAATTCCATATACACATGGTTCGCCACACTACCTCCAAGTCCATGACTGAATTCCATATACACTTGGTTCGCCACACTACCTCCAAGTCCATGACTGAATTTCATATACACGTGGTTTGCCACAATACCCCCAAGTCCATGACTGAATTCAATATACACTTGGTTCGCCACACTACCTCCAAGTCCATGACTGAATTCCATATACACTTGGTTCGCCACACTACGTCCAAGTCCATGACTGAATTCCATATACACGTGGTTTGCCATACTACATCCCAGTTCATTACTGAATTCCATTTACAAATGGTTCGCCACACTCCCTCTAAGCCCATGACTGAATTCCATATACACATGGTTCGCCACACTACCTCCAAGTCCATGACTGAATTCCATATACACATGGTTCGCCACACTACCTCTAAGCCATGACTGAATTCCATATACACATGGTTCGTCACACTACCTCCAAGTCCATGACTGAATTCCATATACAAATGGTTCGCCACACTACCTCTAAGCCCATGACTGAATTCCATATACACATGGTTCGCCACACTACCTCTAAGCCCATGACTGAATTCCATATACACATGGATCGCCACACTACCTCCAAGTCCATGACTGAATTCCATATACAAATGGTTCGCCACACTACCTCCAAGTCCATGACTGAATTCTATATACACTTGGTTTGCCGCATTACCCAAGTCCATGACTGAATTCCATATACACATGGTTTACCACACTACATCTAAGTCCATGACTGAATTCCATATACACATGGTTCGCCACACTACCTCTAAGTCCAAGACTGAATTCCATATACACATGGTTCGCCACACTCACTCCAAGCCCATGACTTCATTCCATATACACATGGTTCGCCACACTCCCTCCAAGTCCATGACTGAATTCCATATACACTTGGTTCGCCACACTACCTCCAAGTTCATGACTGAATTCCATATACACATGGTTCGCCACAATACGTCCAAGTCCATGACTGAATTCCATATACACGTGGTTTGCCATACTACATCCCAGTTCATTACTGAATTCCATTTACAAAATGGTTCGCCACACTCCCTCTAAGCCCATGACTGAATTCCATATACACATGGTTCGCCACACTCCCTCCAAGTCCATGACTGAATTCCATATACACTTGGTTCGCCACACTACCTCCAAGTCCATGACTGAATTCCATATACACATGGTTCGCCACACTACCTCCAAGTCCATGACTGAATTCCATATACACTTGGTTCGCCACACTACCTCCAAGTCCATGACTGAATTCCATATACACATGGTTCGCCACACTACCTCCAAGTCCATGACTGAATTCCATATACACTTGGTTCGCCACACTACCTCCAAGTCCATGACTGAATTTCATATACACGTGGTTTGCCACAATACCCCCAAGTCCATGACTGAATTCAATATACACTTGGTTCGCCACACTACCTCCAAGTCCATGACTGAATTCCATATACACTTGGTTCGCCACACTACGTCCAAGTCCATGACTGAATTCCATATACACGTGGTTTGCCATACTACATCCCAGTTCATTACTGAATTCCATTTACAAATGGTTCGCCACACTCCCTCTAAGCCCATGACTGAATTCCATATACACATGGTTCGCCACACTACCTCCAAGTCCATGACTGAATTCCATATACACATGGTTCGCCACACTACCTCTAAGCCATGACTGAATTCCATATACACATGGTTCGTCACACTACCTCCAAGTCCATGACTGAATTCCATATACACATGGATCGCCACACTACCTCCAAGTCCATGACTGAATTCCATATACAAATGGTTCGCCACACTACCTCCAAGTCCATGACTGAATTCTATATACACTTGGTTTGCCGCATTACCCAAGTCCATGACTGAATTCCATATACACATGGTTTACCACACTACATCTAAGTCCATGACTGAATTCCATATACACATGGTTCGCCACACTACCTCTAAGTCCAAGACTGAATTCCATATACACATGGTTCGCCACACTCACTCCAAGCCCATGACTTCATTCCATATACACATGGTTCGCCACACTCCCTCCAAGTCCATGACTGAATTCCATATACACTTGGTTCGCCACACTACCTCCAAGTTCATGACTGAATTCCATATACACATGGTTCGCCACAGTCCCTCCAAGTCTATGACTGAATTCCATATACACATGGTTCGCCACACTACCTCTAAGCCCATGCCTGAATTCCATATACATTTGGTTCGCCACACTACCTTCAAGTTCATAACTGGATTCCATGCACACGTGGTTCGCCACACTACCTCCAAGCCCATGATTTAATTCCATTTACACATGGTTCGCCACACTACCTTCAAGTTCATGACTCAATTCAATATGCACATGTTTTGCCACACTACCACCAAATTCTTGATTTTATTTCATATACACGTGGTTCGCCACACTATCTCCCAGTTCATGACTTCATTCCATGTACACGTGGTTCGCCACACTACCTCCAAGTCCATGACTGAATTCTATATACATTTTGTTCGCCACACTCCCTCCAAGTCCATGACTGAATTTCATATACACGTGGTTTGCCACATTACCACCAAATCCTTGACTTTATTTCATATACACGTGGTTCGCCACAATACCCCCAAGTCCATGACTGAATTCAATATACACATGGTTCACCACACTCCCTCCAATTCCATGACTGAATTCCATATACACTTGGTTCGCCACACTACCTCCAAGTCCATGACTGAATTCCATATACACGTGGTTTGCCATACAACATCCCAGTTCATGACTGAATTCCATTTACAAATGGTTCGCCACACTCCCTCTAAGCCCATGACTGAATTCCATATACACATGGTTCGCCACACTACCTCTAAGCCATGACTGAATTCCATATACACATGGTTCGTCACACTACCTCCAAGTCCATGACTGAATTCCATATACAAATGGTTCGCCACACTACCTCTAAGTCCATGACTGAATTCCTTATACACATGGTTCGCCACACTACCTCTAAGCCCATGACTGAATTCCATATACACATGGATCGCCACACTACCTCCAAGTCCATGACTGAATTCCATATACAAATGGTTCGCCACACTACCTCCAAGTCCATGACTGAATTCTATATACACTTGGTTTGCCGCATTACCCAAGTCCATGACTGAATTCCATATACACATGGTTCACCACACTACATCTAAGTCCATGACTGAATTCCATATACACATGGTTCGCCACACTACCTCTAAGTCCATGACTGAATTCCATATACACATAGTTCTCCATACTACCTCTAAGTCCATGACTGAATTTCATATACACGTGGTTCGCCATACATCCCAGTTCATGACTGAATTCCATATACAAATGGTTCGCCACACTACCTCTATGTCCATGACTTCATTCCATATACACATGGTTCGCCACACTCCCTCCAAGCCCATGCCTGAATTCCATATACATTTGGTTCGCCACACTCCCTCCAAGTTCATAACTGGATTCCATATACACGTGATTCGCCACACTACCTCCAACTCCATGACTGAATTCCATATACACTTGGTTCGCCACACTATCTCCAAGTCCATGACTGAATTCCATATACACTTGGTTTGCCACAGTACCTTCAAGTCCATTACTGAATTGCATATACACTTGGTTCACCACTACCTCCAAGTCCATGACTGAATTCCATATACACTTGGTTCGCCACACTACCTCCAAGTCCATGACTGGATTCCATATACACGTGGTTTGCCACAGTACCTTCAAGTCCATTACTGAATTGCATATACACTTGGTTCACCACACTACCTCCAAGTCCATGACTGGATTCCATATACACGTGGTTCGCCAAATAAATAAAAATATATGATCACCGAACAAAGTTTTCCATAAAACGACCTCGAAAATTGATCAAAAAATGTGGTTTTTTTTTTAATTAGTTTTTAATTAGTTCCTATGGCAAAAATATTTCCATCATATTGCAAAAATGTCCGGTGACCTATGCTAAAGACTGATACGTTGTGTTATGTTAGTATAAGTTATTCATGGAATAATATCTCTACATAGAATCCTATAGAAGATGTTCCAAAATGGTCGCTTTTTAGATTATTTCGCATATGTTTCCTTAGAAAAACATCTTTCTTACTCCGTAAAAACTTTAAATATAATATAATTAAAGGGCGGTAGTCGTCGTGCCGCGTCCTGTTCGATATGGGACTCATAGCGACGTATACAACGCATGTAAAATACATTGTTTATTTACATGAAATTCGAACACGCGCTGCGCGACGACCACCGCCCCTCTAATAATAGGGAGAAATGAAATAATTATGTGGTTTCATATAATAATGCAAATACAACTGCAATGCAAAAAAACAACGTATAGAATAATCACGGGCAACGACAGTATTCTTCTGTGAGATCATATTTCGAAGGTTCATGGGAAATATCGCAGGATACAAAAATAAAATTGATGGCCAATTACAAATTTGGAAATTGGAAATTGATGCTAGATTCTGGGAAAAGGAACCCCATAAAGGAACCCTCCAAGTCCATGACTGAATTCCATATACAAATGGTTCGCCACACTACCTCTAAGTCCATGACTGAATTCCTTATACACATGGTTCGCCACACTACCTCCAAGTCCATGACTGAATTTTATATACACTTGGTTTGCCGCATTACCCAAGTCCATGACTGAATTCCATATACACATGGTTCACCACACTACCTCTAAGTCCATGACTGAATTCCATATACACATGGTTCGCCACACTACCTCTAAGTCCATGACTGAATTCCATATACACATAGTTCTCCATACTACCTCTAAGTCCATGACTGAATTTCATGTACATGTGGTTCGCCATACTACATCCCAGTTCATGACTGAATTCCATATACAAATGGTTCGCCACACTACCTCTAAGTCCATGACTTCATTCCATATACACATGGTTCGCCACACTCCCTCCAAGCCCATGACTGAATTCCATATACACATGGTTCGCCACACTCCCTCCAAGTCCATGACTGAATTCCATATACACTTGGTTCGCCACACTACCTCCAAGTCCATGACTGAATTCCATATACACATGGTTCGCCACACTACCTCCAAGTCCATGACTGAATTCCATATACACTTGGTTCGCCACACTACCTCCAAGTCCATGACTGAATTCCATATACACATGGTTCGCCACACTACCTCCAAGTCCATGACTGAATTCCATATACACTTGGTTCGCCACACTACCTCCAAGTCCATGACTGAATTTCATATGCACATGGTTCGCCACACTCCCTCCAAGTCCATGACTGAATTACATATACACATGGTTCGCCACAGTACCTCCAAGTCCATGACTGAATTCCATATACACACGTGGTTCGCCACACTACTTCCAAACCCATGATTTAATTCCATTTACACATGGTTTGCCACACAACGTCCAAGTCCATGACTGAATTCCATATACATTTGGTTCGCCACACTACCTCCAAGTTCATAACTGGATTCCATGCACACGTGGGTCGCCACACTACCTCCAAGCCCATGATTTAATTCCATTTACACATGGTTCGCCACACTCCCTCCAAGTCCATGACTGAATTTCATATACACGTGGTTTGCCACATTACCACCAAATCCTTGACTTTATTTCATATACACGTGGTTCGCCACAATACCCCCAAGTCCATGACTGAATTCAATATACACATGGTTCACCACACTACCTCCAAGTCCATGACTGAATTCCATATACACGTGGTTTGCCATACTAAATCCCTGTTCATGACTGAATTCCATATACAAATGGTTCGCCACACTCCCTCTAAGCCCATGACTGAATTCCATATACACATGGTTTGCCACACTACCTCCAAGCCCATGACTGAATTCCATATACACATGGTTCGCCACACTACCTCTAAGCCATGACTGAATTCCATATACACATGGTTCGTCACACTACCTCTAAGCCCATGCCTGAATTCCATATACACATGGTTCGCCACACTACCTCCAAGTCCATGATTGAATTACATATACAAATGGTTCGCCACACTACCTCCAAGTCCATGACTGAATTTTATATACACTTGGTTTGCCGCATTACCCAAGTCCATGACTGAATTCCATATACACATGGTTCACCACACTACCTCTAAGTGCATGACTGAATTCCATATACACATGGTTCGCCACACTACCTCTAAGTCCATGACTGAATTCCATATACACATAGTTCTCCATACTACCTCTAAGTCCATGACTGAATTTCATATACACGTGGTTCGCCATACTACATCCCAGTTCATGACTGAATTCCATATACAAATGGTTCGCCACACTACCTCTAAGTCCATGACTTCATTCCATATACACATGGTTCGCCACACTCCCTCCAAGCCCATGACTGAATTCCATATACACATGGTTCGCCACACTCCCTCCAAGTCCATGACTGAATTCCATATACACTTGGTTCGCCACACTACCTCCAAGTCCATGACTGAATTCCATATACACATGGTTCGCCACATGACCACCAAATCCTTGACTTTATTTCATATACACGTGGTTCGCCACAATACCCCCAAGTCCATGACTGAATTCAATATACACATGGTTCACCACACTCCCTCCAATTCCATGACTGAATTCCATATACACTTGGTTCGCCACACTACCTCCAAGTCCATGACTGAATTCCATATACACGTGGTTTGCCATACTACATCCCAGTTCATGACTGAATTCCATTTACAAATGGTTCGCCACACTACCTCTAAGCCATGACTGAATTCCATATACACATGGTTCGTCACACTACCTCTAAGCCCATGCCTGAATTCCATATACACATGGTTCGCCACACTACCTCCAAGTCCATGACTGAATTACATATACAAATGGTTCGCCACACTACCTCCAAGTCCATGACTGAATTTTATATACACTTGGTTTGCCGCATTACCCAAGTCCATGACTGAATTCCATATACACATGGTTCACCACACTACCTCTAAGTCCATGACTGAATTCCATATACACATGGTTCGCCACACTACCTCTAAGTCCATGACTGAATTCCATATACACATAGTTCTCCATACTACCTCTAAGTCCATGACTGAATTTCATGTACATGTGGTTCGCCATACTACATCCCAGTTCATGACTGAATTCCATATACAAATGGTTCGCCACACTACCTCTAAGTCCATGACTTCATTCCATATACACATGGTTCGCCACACTCCCTCCAAGCCCATGACTGAATTCCATATACACATGGTTCGCCACACTCCCTCCAAGTCCATGACTGAATTCCATATACACTTGGTTCGCCACACTACCTCCAAGTCCATGACTGAATTCCATATACACTTGGTTCGCCACACTACCTCCAAGTCCATGACTGAATTCCATATACACATGGTTCGCCACACTACCTCCAAGTCCATGACTGAATTCCATATACACTTGGTTCGCCACACTACCTCCAAGTCCATGACTGAATTTCATATACACGTGGTTTGCCACAATACCCCCAAGTCCATGACTGAATTCAATATACACTTGGTTCGCCACACTACCTCCAAGTCCATGACTGAATTCCATATACACTTGGTTCGCCACACTACCTCCAAGTCCATGACTGAATTCCATATACACGTGGTTTGCCATACTACATCCCAGTTCATTACTGAATTCCATTTACAAATGGTTCGCCACACTCCCTTTAAGCCCATGACTGAATTCCATATACACATGGTTCGCCACACTACCTCCAAGTCCATGACTGAATTCCATATACACTTGGTTCGCCACACTACCTCTAAGCCATGACTGAATTCCATATACACATGGTTCGTCACACTACCTCCAAGTCCATGACTGAATTCCATATACAAATGGTTTGCCACACTACCTCTAAGTCCATGACTGAATTCCTTATACACATGGTTCGCCACACTACCTCTAAGCCCATGACTGAATTCCATATACACATGGATCGCCACACTACCTCCAAGTCCATGACTGAATTCCATATACAAATGGTTCGCCACACTACCTCCAAGTCCATGACTGAATTCTATATACACTTGGTTTGCCGCATTACCCAAGTCCATGACTGAATTCCATATACACATGGTTCACCACACTACATCTAAGTCCATGACTGAATTCCATATACACATGGTTCGCCACACTACCTCTAAGTCCATGACTGAATTCCATATACACATAGTTCTCCATACTACCTCTAAGTCCATGACTGAATTTCATATACACGTGGTTCGCCATACATCCCAGTTCATGACTGAATTCCATATACAAATGGTTCGCCACACTACCTCTATGTCCATGACTTCATTCCATATACACATGGTTCGCCACACTCACTCCAAGCCCATGACTTCATTCCATATACACATGGTTCGCCACACTCCCTCCAAGTCCATGACTGAATTCCATATACACTTGGTTCGCCACACTACCTCCAAGTTCATGACTGAATTCCATATACACATGGTTCGCCACAGTCCCTCCAAGTCTATGACTGAATTCCATATACACATGGTTCGCCACACTACCTCTAAGCCCATGCCTGAATTCCATATACATTTGGTTCGCCACACTACCTCCAAGTTCATAACTGGATTCCATGCACACGTGGTTCGCCACACTACCTCCAAGCCCATGATTTAATTCCATTTACACATGGTTCGCCACACTCCCTCCAAGTCCATGACTGAATTTCATATACACGTGGTTTGCCACATTACCACCAAATCCTTGACTTTATTTCATATACAGGTGTTTCGCCACACTACCTCCAAGTCCATGACTGGATTCCATATACAGGTGTTTCGCCACACTACTTCCAAGTCCATGACTGAATTCCATATACATTTGGTTCGCCACACTCCCTCCAAGTTCATAACTGGATTCCATATACACGTGATTCGCCACACTACCTCCAACTCCATGACTGAATTCCATATACACTTGGTTCGCCACACTATCTCCAAGTCCATGACTGAATTCCATATACACTTGGTTTGCCACAGTACCTTCAAGTCCATTACTGAATTGCATATACACTTGGTTCACCACACTACCTCCAAGTCCATGACTGGATTCCATATACACGTGG
>NW_003132197.1:0-25422 GCF_000003605.2 Saccoglossus kowalevskii | reverse complement strand
GTGCCTGCAGTTTATGTGATTTAGTATATATAACCGATGTGAAAGTAAACATAGTGTCATCCAAACCACGATGTGGCAACCGATTAATCTATTCATACGTGTTCTACAGACCTCAATCACAAATTGAAATCCATACTTATAATCGAACAATAAGTCGTTCTTTCTAGGAAAGTAAATAACCCACCACACTATGTTCAAGCAGCAAACCCGAGCAGCAGGCGAGTGCATATATGGAGTGAATTCTGCCATATCGGGTGGTATACCCGCCTTAGGCGAGGGTGTTATTGCTATTATATTATTCTAGTATATTGGCATGTAAAACAAGAGTTCATTTGCATCTAATTTAGGTAAATGTTTACCACCCAAATCCAATACTGAGGTTTCAAGTCACTCATCGAAATTCAGAAAATCAAAGATTATCAAAACATGAAAATTATAAGTTATTTGAACAAGGCTATATTTGTGGAACAAAAACGCAAAAGCAGTCCAAGTTAGCTGTTGTAGATTTGTTTGGGACGAGTGAACGAGAAGGCTATGCAAAATAGTGATAAATGCTCTAAAAATGTACGTTACCACAGAAATGTTGAAATAAAGGATGAAATTACCATTTGCTCATCCCACAACCTAGAACTGAAATCATATGGAAAGTGTACCCACACATTGTGCAGAAAGAAATACCAAACAACTAATGCGTTATTTAATGTTTCTTGCAGCAGAAGAGTTTTCTAAACAACTAATCTGTTACTAAATCATTATGCCACACTCTGTGGAGCCAGATGTTACTTTCAATTGTACATTTGAAATGGCATGTACGCCTGGCTAATGTGAGAAACAACTATCAACCAAAACAATACATTAATGGCATTAATTGCGACACTCCTTCTCCAATTCCAATATTCACGGCTCTTGTGATATTATTTGACAGATAAAATTACAGTGAATGCAACGAAATCAATTTGACAGGCAGTTGGGACTCATTCCAGTGTTAGTCCATGATAAACTGTTGTTGGGCTGCAGAACATTGTTTAAAGTAAACACACCACGGCTAAAAAGGTGTTAACAACTTCAATAGAAGCGAGTACGTGACTGATGCAATCTGATAAAAATCTGATGTAGTATACGGGCTTTAAATGTTCTAGCTATGAACTTATTTTAATTGTATTTGTTATTACTTTATGAATGCCTTTATTTTATTTTGATTTTGTGATTTTTTTTATTCCACTCTACATACATCTGAGCCCATCGACGATTTTAGTAAACGCATCGCAGACCTCCTTCTATAGCGCACCTTATGTCGTCACCAGGTCGCAAACAGGTCACAAACACACTGAAATATAATGGTGGATTATACCAACGTTAGCGACGAAAACGATCGGGAAAGACACGGCTCTACAGTAAGTTTATCATTGCCAAATGCAACGAAAGTCATGTTTATGTTTATATTTTGACTAGAATGGTTCCAGTTCGTTATTTTGCGTAGTTATTTAGGGAGTGACGATTTTTTTCCACCTGTTCGACCGAACACCGGTATTTTTTTTCCCGTCGCTTGCCCTCGAGACAGGTGAGACAGATAGAACCAAAATTGTCTACGGCATTGAACCGAAGCTGTAAATATTCGTCACAATTTATCAACATTTTGTACATTATACAATAACTCTTTATTAAGGTAATTGAGCTGACTGGAATAAATATTTTTAATTTGCAATTGATGATCAGGAAATATTTTTTGCTCCAATATTCTGCGTGGATGCCATGGGCCGGTGACCGTTATACATTTTAAAACCCGTTTGCATTGTTTACTATAGCTGTTTACAGTGTTCTAATCATTACGATTTACTTATGTTTTTGCTTCCATTCTATATAATTATGCTCAGTGTTTGGTTGAAGCGATGACTGCATAAACGAACCCTGGCTGGCGAAGATGCATCAGGAAGTGTACACATTTGTTGGAAGTGAAAAACATATTCAATGTAATGACACAAATTGTATAATGCTGTGAAATTACTTTTTTAAATTAAAAAAAATATACAAGTAATTTTCTATTAATAGTTAATTTAAGTGGGCAAAATATAATGTACGGACAGTGGTGGATATAGCAAAACGTATTGGGGGGGGGTCCAAGCTTCGCTTAAAATATACGGAGCGTGAATCGCAGAGAAGCTATGCGTAATCCAGATCATATGAACCGTCATGCGTTTCAGGGATGCAAGCCCACCAAATCTGGATATACCACTGTGTACAAGTTATCGCTACACTGAAAAGTAAGAACCGACAGCCCGTATAAAAGGGAGGCTGTGATTGGCTGTTACTTATGCGAGATTAGAAGGTATTGGGTCAGATCCTTGTTGGCTTTTGCAATTACCAAAACTTCAAAAAATAAATACTAGAATAAAATAAAATAAATATACAAAAACAAGCCAAAACTAGGATCTTATTTTCATCAGATTAGTAACTGATGATACCGCGCATGTAAGTGATCAATGTTATGATCAATGAATAGTTCACATACTCATGTATAAGACTAGGAAGCAAAACATACTCGTAGTTCAGTCATTCTGGTTCAGTCTAGCTATCAGTTAACTGCCCAGAATTCTATATCACATGCTCTCTAAAATGGTATATTAAGTTACATTGTTTTTATTGGGAGAAATGCCAGCAATGGGATTATAATTTATGGTTCTCATTTCCATTACAGACTTCCAGTTGTTAGTCGATGACGTTTATTGTGCATAGTGTGACAATGGCAGCTCGTTTTTGCGATATAGCGACAGATCTGCGAGTGGCGTTATGGGCACATGGCAGGTCGAGATCAACTGCATTTGAATTAGCAATTGCAGGAGAATCTTCAATTACAGTTTTCTATGAACAATTTGTTATGGCTTATTGTGAAGGGGAGGAAGGAATATGTCCTGAGGATTACAGTAAGGGTCCTCCAGTTCCTGGATACACATACCAAGAAGTGAAAGATAGATTAGAGAAAACGTCCTGTCCAGAAAAGAGTGCAATTTTCATTAAAGATAACACAGGGTGTCTTGGAGGAAGAAAAAACTATAAATACCTACCTACCGGGTATATTCACGTATTCCTTATTCGTGATCCAAAGGCATCCATCATGTCCTCGTACAAGTGTGCTCTAGCGGAATGCAGCCGTGTGGGATATGGTGTCCGAGATGTAGTAAAATGTGTCATTGAGGTTCATCGTTTTGTAGAAAATTACAGATTTTATAAGTACGTCACAAATGAATTAAATCTACCAGCAATAATCGTAGAATCGGATGATTTGATAAGAAATCCAAGAAAAACGTTACAAAAATATTGCTTAGCCACGGGTCTTTCATTCAGTGAGAACTTCTTAAATTGGAAACCAGGAAACATACACCATTTTCCTGATCGTATGAAAAATCCACAGTTTGTAGAAATGTATTTCAAAACCGCGATTGAAAGCAGTTGCTTTCAGCTTCTAGCTCAATCTCACATAAACGTAGAGTTACCAGAAGAAGTAAAACAGTACATTGACCATGTCATGCCTCTGTATATGGAAATGGCAGACAACAAATTGTAAGTTTCATGGTATTTCGATGTATTTCAGTATTTGCTGCTAAGTGTTTTAACCAATGTAATTTAATCTAATAAATAAAGTTAATTAATAATAAAACAATGATGTTATATGTGCCAAGGGACAACCACCACACTGGATTTATAAAAAATGATGTTACCTCTATTGCATGTTCTTCTGAATCTGGACGTCAGTTTACCATTCACAAAACTATACTTTCTCTATTGCGATTGTGATCTTTACGGCAATCTACATGCTTCTATTTCTAGTGCTGCAATCCATGTGATGTATAATCCGATTAGAAGTTTGATTTTTGCTATGTTAAAGTATATTTCTATTTTTACTTAAAATACTTCAGATTTACATGAACATAGAATAAATCATACTGTCATTCGTTGTTGACAGACAGATTAAACTCTAGCGCCGAATTCAGAAACATGTTTGAAATAATTTAATTTGTAACTTTATCATTAACCCTTTATATTAATAGTTAATTTAAGTGGGCAAAATATAATGTACGGACAGTGGTGGATATAGCAAAACGTATTGGGGGGGGGGGGTCCAAGCTTCGCTTAAAATATACGGAGCGTGAATCGCAGAGAAGCTATGCGTAATCCAGATCATATGAACCGTCATGCGTTTCAGGGATGCAAGCCCACCAAATCTGGATATACCACTGTGTACAAGTTATCGCTACACTGAAAAGTAAGAACCGACAGCCCGTATAAAAGGGAGGCTGTGATTGGCTGTTACTTATGCGAGATTAGAAGGTATTGGGTCAGATCCTTGTTGGCTTTTGCAATTACCAAAACTTCAAAAAATAAATACTAGAATAAAATAAAATAAATATACAAAAACAAGCCAAAACTAGGATATTATTTTCATCAGATTAGTGACTGATGATACCGCGCATGTAAGTGATCAATGTTATGATCAATGAATAGTTCACATACTCATGTATAAGACTAGGAAGCAAAACATACTCGTAGTTCAGTCATTCTGGTTCAGTCTAGCTATCAGTTAACTGCCCAGAATTCTATATCACATGCTCTCTAAAATGGTATATTAAGTTACATTGTTTTTATTGGGAGAAATGCCAGCAATGGGATTATAATTTATTGTTCTCATTTCCATTACAGACTTCCAGTTGCTAGTCGATGACGTTTATTGTGCATAGAGTGACAATGGCAGCTCGTTTTTGCGATATAGCGACAGATCTGCGAGTGGCGTTATGGGCACATGGCAGGTCGAGATCAACTGCATTTGAATTAGCAATTGCAGGAGAATCTTCAATTACAGTTTTCTATGAACAATTTGTTATGGCTTATTGTGAAGGGGAGGAAGGAATATGTCCTGAGGATTACAGTAAGGGTCCTCCAGTTCCTGGATACACATACCAAGAAGTGAAAGATAGATTAGAGAAAACGTCCTGTCCAGAAAAGAGTGCAATCTTCATTAAAGATAACACACGGTGTCTTGGAGGAAGAAAAAACTATAAATACCTACCTACCGGGTATATTCACGTATTCCTTATTCGTGATCCAAAGGCATCCATCATGTCCTCGTACAAGTGTGCTCTAGCGGAATGCAGCCGTGTGGAATATGGTGTCCGAGATGTAGTAAAATGTGTCATTGAGGTTCATCGTTTTGTAGAAAATTACAGATTTTATAAGTACGTCACAAATGAATTAAATCTACCAGCAATAATCGTAGAATCGGGTGATTTGATAAGAAATCCAAGAAAAACGTTACAAAAATATTGCTTAGCCACGGGTCTTTCATTCAGTGAGAACTTCTTAAATTGGAAACCAGGAAACATACACCATTTTCCTGATCGTATGAAAAATCCACAGTTTGTAGAAATGTATTTCAAAACCGCGATTGAAAGCAGTTGCTTTCTGCTTCTAGCTCAATCTCACATAAACGTAGAGTTACCAGAAGAAGTAAAACAGTACATTGACCATGTCATGCCTCTGTATATGGAAATGGCAGACAACAAATTGTAAGTTTCATGGTATTTCGATGTATTTCAGTATTTGCTGCTAAGTGTTTTAACCAATGTAATTTAATCTAATAAATAAAGTTAATTAATAATAAAACAATGATGTTATATGTGCCAAGGGACAACCACCACACTGGATTTATAAAAAAATGATGTTACCTCTATTGCATGTTCTTCTGAATCTGGACGTCAGTTCACCATTCACAAAACTATACTTTCTCTATTGCGATTGTCATCTTTACGGCAATCTACATGCTTCTATTTCTAGTGCTGCAATCCATGTGATGTATAATCCGATTAGAAGTTTGATTTTTGCTATGTTAAAGTATATTTCTATTTTTACTTAAAATACTTCAGATTTACATGAACATAGAATAAATCATACTGTCATTCGTTGTTGACAGACAGATTAAACTCTAGCGCCGAATTCAGAAACATGTTTGAAATAATTTAATTTGTAACTTTATATTTCTTTACATGGCAGTACATGCCTAGTGTCTATAGAGTTATTTAACATTTTTAAACTGTGCAAGTGGGTGTGGAAGAAGTCACAAAACCGGTACATAATCCATGCATAACAATTATTTGTAATTTAATTCGTTTATATGTTCTCAATATTGTTATTATTATCAGAATGTATCTGATTTTTTTGTAATGCTCGTCAGGTGTAGCCATATTATGATTTGGGTTGCTTTACGAAACTAACTGGGATTTGTATTTAGTAACGTTCTTGTTTTGTTTTGTTTTAAAATAGTATTCTGAATATTTGATTACAATTAATTCGTTGAATTCGATTGTATGCAAGCGTACGTTTATGTATAGGGTAGCAGGACGAAAGTACTATAGTATTTCTGACGAAATCTGGCGACAATTACCACTGATATGTTTTATAAAATGAATATCTATTCTGGGCGTATTCGTCAGCTCAGTATTGAACTTATCCAGGAGATATATTGCGTCCTCACCGAGTGAAAACACCATCAACACTTATTTCAATGGGAATTTTCACATCATATTAAACATAATTTGAGTTTGAAAAGGACATAATCTAAAACAATATAATCCATGTCTGGCGTGAAAATGCTAAACCCAATTTCATTTCATTAATAAAGATCGAGATCTGCAGTGACATATTCCAAGGAAAGGAACTTTTTGTCAAAGCTCATGTTGAACAATTATGTGAGGTCGATATACTTCAACAAATATTTTACGATTGCTCATCAAATAGCGACCTAGTTCTACACACAGTTGTAATAAAATCACGTCACCACTGGTTCAACCAGATTTTTCATTCGTATTTGATGTTTCATAATTTTACCAGCCTGTCGCTCAGAATATTTTTTTTCTAAAATTAGAAAATAAGTTACTCAAATTATTTTACTCAAAGGGCGGTAGTCGTCGCCCACGCATACTCGAGATATATGGGTCTCGTATGAGCAAAGATGGCGACTTTGAATGTTTTCCAGACCAACGACGTTACCAAGCTTTAATTAGGAATTTTTTAGGTGATTAGAAGGTATCGAAGGAGTTACCGGCGATAATTAGTGGAAGCCGTGGCCAGGCCAAACCTCATAATTGTGATTTTCATTTTAAGAGCGCATTGGATTTGGGGAAAATCAATGTTTATCAACACAAATGTCGCACATGCGCAGGTCGACGATCACCGTCCTTTATTTTATATTTTATATCAAACATATAGAATTCAGTTCCAATACAAATCTTATCCGAATATAAAACATTTACATAAACTCTAACACAGATTTGATTAGTAATCATATAAATTTTACTTTACTTAATCAAAAATCCTTTAAATTGCTCATTTTGTTTCTCCTTTAAAACCTGACCAGTAAGCCGTCCACGAAACAAATGAGAATTTCAATTATATAATGATATAATCAAAAATTATTCGACCAAAATTCGATATTGTTTCAATAATGTTATTTTAATGGTGAATTTATTTAATTACGATTAAGAAGGTGCTATTATTGTATCAAAGTAATCATTTCATGGACCAGTAAAATTCTCCAATATCCTATTATGTTTGGTAGTGCAATAATTAAAATCACTATATATTCCCACAAAACAGAAAAAAAAGACTCAACACACAGGAACTGAGTTGTATGGACATATATTACAAAATATTCATTAGTGTAAGTGTAAGAACAATACATCTAAATGATAACAGATGATAATGTACGCACGAACATTTCTGGATCATAGTTTGATTAGATGCAGAATTGTCCTATTAAAATTTGACCTTTTAAATATTTTAAGGTAAATGCAATTTGATGTACACAACGTACATATTACAATAGTAGAGGACACGTACACAAAACACCAATATTTAGAAATAAAAAACATACACATTTGCCTGCAAACTGAAAAAATAACAATCTTACAAGCTTTAGGTTTTCTATTCCAGCGTTTCAGCACAAAAATAGATTAAAAACCACATGATTTCCAAAGATAGAACTCTGCAGTGGGTTTATATAGTGAGGGTTTTTCAGTACACATGTACACAAGTAATCTTCATCAAATTCCATTGTTCACATTACGATGTAAAAAACAAAAAAAAAATACCTATAATTATTTAAATTAAAATGGTGCCTTCAAAAACATAGTTGGGGTGAAATCGAATCGTTACTTCATAAAAATATGTTAATTCATTTTCATAGTGTATAAATTGGCTGAAACCCCTAATGTTGTATACATTTAACGGGCGGTAGTCGTCGCACTGCGCATGTGCGACATTTGTATTTGTTGATAAACATTCATTTTCGATTCCAATGCGCTTTTCTAATAAAATCACGAGTACGAGTTGTGCCCTGGGCGCCACTTGCACTAATTACCGCCGGCCACTTGTTCGATACCTTCCAAAAATCATAAGAAACACCTAATTAAAGCATGGTAATCTCTCTCGCGCTCATGCGCGGCGCCCTTTAAGTGGTCGAGTGAAGCGCATTCACCATGGACATAATTATACATTTCAGTCTTGCCTACCATGCTCATTAACTCATGTTTATAAATCGGTTTAAGTCACTATAAATATAAAATGGATTGAAATTAATTATTTTCGCTATTGTTTGCGTGTTGATGCTCGGGTCATACTCACCAGTCGACAGACGGGAAAAAAGGTAAGATCTGTACTTGCAGTTTATGTGATTTAATATATATAACCTATGTGAAAGTGAACATAGTGTCATCCAAATCAGGCTATGGCAACCGATTTATCTATTCATACGTGTTGTACAGACCTCAATCACAAATTTACAATCATGGCAAATTGGCATTGAAACCCGGAATTGTAATTAAATAATAAGTCGCCCTTTCTAGGAAAGTAACTAACCCACCACACTGTGTTCAAGCAATAAACCCGACATATATTGAGTGATTGTGCCATATCGAGTGGAATACCCGCCTTCAGTGATGGTTTTATTGCTATTTTATTATACCAGTATATTGGCAATTCGATAAAACCAGTAAAACAAGAGTTCACTTGCATCTAATTAAGGTCAATGTTAACGTGTCTGGAATCTGAATAATTGTAAAAACTGTATGTACACTGAATTTTTCATGATTAAACACTATATTTGACACAATGATATATATGTTTGTTCATTCACTCACCGCCGTACGACCCTGAGTGATTGACACCTGTGTCCGTAGACGTGTGCGACCGGCTGACACAGACTAATAATAATAATAATAATAATAATAATAATAATAATAATAATAATAATAATAATAATAATAATAATAATAATAATAATCTTTACTGAAACCGTATCCCAGGGTGGGAACTTAGTTGAAAGTACAATAAAGTAACCGAAAAAGACAAGAAAAACACAAGACAATCACAAACATTTGAATGTAAATACAAAAAATGAAAAAATATATTTGGTGGTAGTTGGTTGAGGCATCTGGCATTTTTGGATATTTTCTTGTTGTATTTTGAAACAAGTGTGAATGAATTTTCTTAGCTCAATGATTGTTTTGTCATTTTTACTTTTTAGTATATCTGTAAGGTGTTCATCATTCGTTCTCAAGTTGTTTTTATTGTATTTAATATTCTTGATCATGATTTCTCGAATACAATTGAGAAGAAAATTGAGTATGAGCACTTATTCTGATTTTTGTCATAGCAGCTCTATGATTTGGATTTTTGATTGTGGTGAGATATTTTTCATATGCAAATTCTGTTTTAATTTTATATAGGTTCGTAACTTGTTTTTATGGCTTTACCTTTATTGTCATCATGTTTCTGTGCTATGTATTTCAAAGGATTGTTCTAGTTTGCGCGTTACTATTTCGGTGATTTGTTTGTCATCAAGAGATTTATGGTTTTCCCAAATATTTCCCATATTTAAATTTTCTAAAATTTGTTTTATGTCTGTTACCCAGTTGTCTTTTGCTTTGTTTTATAAAGATGTATTCCAAGATTGTAAGCTTCATGTACAAGCAAATTCGGGTTAGAATTATTTATTTTGATCCAATATTTGATCATATATTTTATACTTGTTGCTAGGAGTGGATATCTTCCCAACTCTAGTATGCTTGCCAAATATCTTGCTTTGCTGTTTACTTTTAGAAGGTATTTGCAGAAATGTATTTGTACTGTTTCCATTGGTGTAGACAGATTTGCCATAAGATGCGAATCGTTGATGTTCTCGCTGATCCAAATTTCACTGCAGTAAAGCATAATTGGCTTTACAATTGCATCAAACATTTTTAAGTATGTTTTGATTGGAATTAGTTTTTGTGAAATTAGCATTTGTTTCATTTTGAAACATGCCTTCATTCTTCTAGCACTGAGGTCTTATTGTGCTCTGGTGAATTTACCTGATTCCTGTAGTTTAATGCCGAGGTATGTGTTGGTTTTTGTATTTTCAAGTTCTTTCCCATCAACATAGAATTTGAATTTGTCCTGTAATTTTCTTGACCTACTAAATGAAGATTTTGATTTAATATTGAGTTTCCATTTCTGACAGTAAGTTTCAAGAGCATTTATGGCATTTTGTAAGCCGATATGTGGTTGGGATAACATTACAAGGTTATCTGCATATAGCAGACATGGGAGACTTGTGTTTAGGAGACTTGAACTGGCGGGTCATTACGAGCCAAGTCTAATGATGTTTGGATGTCATTTACATAGATACTTTAAAAAGTGGGCTGAGTCCATCCCCCTGTCTAATGCCTCTAGTAATTGTAAAACTGTCTGTTACACCCTGTTTAAGTTTAACACATCCTGTTGAGTTCAGATAAATGGATTTTATGAAGTTGTAGAATTTACCTGTAAGACTACCACTTCTCCATGTGCGCCTACCACATGGAATCGTAGGCTTTCTGGAAGTCAATGAAACAAGCAAACAAAATCTTAGGTATTTTGTGGTTAGTTGTTTGAGGACAAATAAAAGGTCTTTGGTGCTACAGTTTGGCATGCATCCTATTTGTTCTCTGATAATTGTGTTGTTTTCCTTTTGTCGTTTCAAAAGCCGTTGCTTAAGAATGGAGATGAAAAGTTTACTGATACTATCAAGAAGTGTGATGCCTCTGTAATTGTTTGGATTTGTTTTGTCTCCTTTTTTGAAAATAGGGGGTTCATTCCTAAATTAAGTATGTATCCACTCTGCAGGATTACTTTGAATAGTTTATGTAATGGTTTTACTAATGGGTTCCTGTTGGCCTTGATTATTTCATTGGTAATTTTATCTGCGTCTGTAGCTTTTTTTTAGTTTAGTTATAGCATTTGGATTTCTAATTGTGAGATGTGCTTGTCTAAGTTGTCTTTTGGTAGAGAGACTGATTCATGATTTTTTTAAGTTGCAGCTGCTATGGGTTTTTGCTCATTTTATTACTTGTTTTACTCATGTTCCTTGTCAGCATCCCTTTTTTTATGTTTTTGTCATACTACCTCAAACTCTGCAAATGGAAGAGTGCATGGAATCATGGGAGGAAACGGTGTGTATTGTGATAACTGTCATAAAGGTGATTGACAGGTCATACTTGTTTCAACTCTGGAAGGACAGTGGGTTCTACCAGGTGTGCTTGTAATTTACATAACAAAGGGTGTTTACAACTTTGGAAGGAGAATTGGAATCTACCAGGTGTGCTGTTATTTGAATAACAAAGGATGTTTGTGATCTACGTGACACAGCTGCTAGCAAGATTACATTCTGGTTGGCTCATGTAAAAACCCAGGTGGTGTCACTGCCTATACATTGGACAGACTAAAGACAGTTTGGGTCGATCATTTCAACTTGGTGTCCGTCACTTCAACTTGCTTTCCTGTGTGTTCTGCTACGATACGATATTACAGGCTACAGCCATCATTCTGTGAGACTTGTATGAACTGCTCTGTGATCTCCTGCTTTCAGCGGTGCCCTGCAGAATACCTGCATTCCTCTGCAAGCCAGACTCCTGTATTTCTCCGTTGTTGTGTTGCAGAAGCCATTGACTGTCGTCCAATAATACATCCTGGAACCAATGCACACTTCCCCAAGCAATCCACTATTTTAATGACTTTATTCATTGTATTTGTCTGTGCTTTCTTGTAATTATTTTGAGAGGTATTAAAGCCAGGAGCTTTAACTTGATATTTTGATGTATGTGTATTTCATTTCCAGTACAATAGTCTTGTCTACCACATACTAGCAGTGAAAGAACCCCCTGAGTGTGAGTTCTGTTGGTGGCCCTCTCAATTGCGATATACAGGCCTTACACTGTGACATTCCTAAGCCATTCAAACCAGGTTTGCCTGTCAACATTATCAGAGACATTGTTTATTTTGGTGTCTTTTAGCTCTCCTAATAGATTTCAGTACTCACCGGGGTTTGATTTGCTAAAACTTTCGAGCTTGTTTAATACATCATTTTTGAAATTCTTTTTCTTTATTATTAGTCATTTGTATTTCCTCTTGAGACTGTAGCATTTTTCTCTCAGAATAACTGAACCACGTTTTGAATATCTATTACTATCATCCTCCAAAAAATAAATAAACGTAGCTTACTCGAGTATACGCAACTCATTATATAGTTCTGCTCTGACATACTTGGTTGGTTCAGGTGCCGTGGCTTACGAGAATGTTGCTGGTACATTGACAAGGGGGTGTAGACACGACAGTGCTCTGCACTCCGTCAAGTTTAAAGGTCACATATCACGTTTTGTACAAAAACAATTGTTTGTTGTGATATGGAACAAATTAGCTTATCAAGCAAATCAACATAAAATGATAACATGATTACAGTGCTCAATCATAGGCGGCCAGACATCGTTTTTACGTGTGTTTTTTTTTCATATTATCGATTTTTTCATAACTTTATCGGTTGTTTTGATTTTTATAAAACCAACACAATAGCTATCATAAACATAAAAAATAACTGAATATGATGCGCTGGACAGAAAATATTCTCTCGACCGTGCTACTAACGGAGAGGTTTGCCAATATAAATGTAACTTATGCCGTTATGGTGACAGGTGTATACTAACAATTATTATTATTATTATTATTATTATTCACCCATGGACTTGAGATGCCACTATTATAACGTACCCCACAATCGTCGATTTTTAGTGAGATGTTTAACACGTTTGATAATGTTATAGTTTTATTGTATTATAATCATCATATCAGTGAATCCAACCATCATACAATTTAGATGGATTCGAAACAATTAAATACTAATATGCATACATAAATTGTCTACCATATTACATAAATATATGTTTTAAAATAAACCAACAATGTTTTGTAATTGACAGAAATGCCAGCAATGGGATTCTAATTTATTGTTCTCTTTTCCATTACAGACTTTCAGTTCCTAGTAGGTGGACGTTTATTGTACATAGAGTGACAATGGCAGCTCGTTTTAGCGATATAGCGCCATCTCTGCGAGTGGCGTTATGGGCACATGGCAGGTCGAGATCAACTGCATTTGAATTAGCAATTGCAGGAGAACCTTCAATTAAAGTTTTCCATGAACAATTTGTTATGGCTTATTGTGAAGGGGAGGAAAGAATATGTCACGAGGATTACAGTAGGTGTCCTCCAATTCCTGGATACAGATACCAAGAAGTGAAAGATAGATTAGAGAAAACGTCGTGTCCAGAAAAGAGTGCTATCTTCATGAAAGATAACGCAGGGTGTCTTGGAGGAAGAAAAAACTATAAATACCTACCCACCGGTTATATTCACACATTCCTGATTCGTGATCCAAAGGCGTCCATCATGTCCTCGTACAAGTGTGCTCTAGCGGAATGCAGCCGTATGGGATATGGTGTCCGAGATGTATTAAAATATGTCATTGAGGTTCATCGTTTTGTAGAAAATTACAGATTGTACAAGTACGTCACAAATGAATTAAATCTACCAGCAATAATCGTAGAATCGGATGATTTGATAAGAAATCCAAAAGAAACCTTACAAAAATATTGCTTAGCAACGGGTCTTTCCTTTAGTGAGAACTTCTTAAATTGGAAACCAGGAAACCTACACCATTTTCCTGATCCTCAGAAAAATCCACAGGTTTTAGAACTGTATTTCAAAACCGCGATTGAAAGCAGTTGCTTTCAGCCTCTAGCTCAATCTCACATAAACATAGATGAGTTACCAAAAGAAGTAAAACAGTACATTGATCATATCATGCCTCTGTATATGGAAATGGCAGACAACAAATTGTAAGTTTCATGGTATTTCGATGTATTTCAGTTTGTTTCCTGCTAAGTGTTTTAACTAATGTATTTTAATCTAATAATTAAAGTTAATTAAAAATAAATCAATGATGTTATATGTGCCAAGGGACAACCACCACACTGGATTTATAAAAATGATGTTACCTCTGTTGCATGTTCTTCTGAATCTGGACGTCAGTTTACCTTTCACAAAACTATACTTCTTCCATTGCGATTGTGACCTTTACAACAATCTACATGCTTCTATTTATATTTCTGCAATCCATGTGATGGATAATCCGATTACAAGTTTGATTTTTGTTCTGTTAAAGTATATTTCTAGTTTTACTTAAAATACATTAGGATTTACATTAAAATAGAATAAATCATTCTGTTATTGGTTGTGACAGACAGATTAAACTCTAGCGCTTAATTCAGTAACATGTTTGAAATAATTTAATTTGTTGCATTTTTTCTCACAAGCTTTTGGAATATATATATATATATATGTAACATTTTGTGAATAATCTCATCTTTAATTTATAAACATCGTCATATCTCTTAATACGCGCATTTTCCATGTAGCATGTCTAGTTTACAGGGCATGCAATACGACTGTGCATCTTAGGATATACGGATGTAACATCTCATGTGTCACCCGTGTCTGACGGGACAATTGCATTCAATCGTCTATGCCAGTACGTCTTAACTATTCCATGCAATATTTTTTATATTTTGTAACTTTGTATTTTTTTACATGGAGGTACATGCCTAGTATATATAGTGTTATTTAACATATTTAAACTGTACAACGTCGTTGTGTAGAAGTAGTCACAACACCGGTACATGAGCCGTGCATAACAATTAATCGTAATTTTATTCGTTTATATGCTAGCAATATTGTTATTGTTATCAGAATGTATCTGATTTTTTGTAACGTTTGTCAGGTGTATTATGATTTGGATTGCTTTACGAAACTGACTGGGATTTGTATTTAGTAACGTTCTTGTTTTGTATTCTGGATATTTTATTACAATTGATACGTTGAATTCGATTGTATGCAAGCGTACGTTTATGTATAGGGTAGCAGGACGAAAGTACTATAGTATTTCTGACGAAATCTGGCGACAATTACCACTGATATGTTTTATAAAATGAATATCTATTCTGGGCGTATTCGTCAGCTCAGTATTGAAATTATCCAGGAGATATATTGCGTCCCCACCGAGTGAAAACACCATCAACACTTATTTCAATGGGAATTTTCACATCATATTAAACATAATTTGAGTTTGAAAAGGACATAATCTAAAACAATATAATCCATGTCTGGCGTGAAAATGCTAAACCCAATTTCATTTCATTAATAAAGATCGAGATCTGCAGTGACATATTCCAAGGAAAGGAACTTTTTGTCAAAGCTCATGTTGAACAATTATGTGAGGTCGATATACTTCAACAAATATTTTACGATTGCTCATCAAATATAGACCTAGTACTACACACAGTTGTAATAAAATCACGTCACCACTGGTTCAACCAGATTTTTCATTCGTATTTGATGTTTCATAATTTTACCAGCCTGTCCCTCAAAATATTTTTTTCTAAAATTAGGAAATAAGTTACTCAAATTATTTTACTCAAAGGGCGGTAGTCGTCGCCCACGCATACTCGAGATATATGGGTCTCGTATGAGCAAAGATGGCGACTTTGAATGTTTTCCAGACCAACGACGTTACCAAGCTTTAATTAGGTATTTTTTAGGTGATTGGAAGGTATCAAAGGAGTTAGCGGCGATAATTAGTGGAAGCCGTGGCCAGGCCAAACCTCATAATTGTGATTTTCATTAAAAAAGCACATTGGATTTGGGGAAAATCAATGTTTATCAACACAAATGTCGCACATGCGCAGGTCGACGACCACCGTCCTTCATTTTATGTTCTATATCAAACATATAGAATTCAGTTCCAATACAAATCTCATCCGAATATAAAACATTTACATAAACTCTAACACAGATTTGATTAGTAATCATATAAATTTTACTTTACTTAATCAGAAATCCTCTAAATTGCTCATTTTTTCACCTTTAAAGCTGACCAGTAAGCCGTCCACGAAACAAATGAGAATTTCAATTATATAATGATATAATCAAAAATTATTCGACCAAAATTCGATATTGTTTCAATAATAATGTTATTTTAATGGTGAATTTATTTAATTACGATTAAGAAGGTGCTATTATTGTATCAAAGTAATCATTTCATGGACCAATAAAATTCTCCAATATCCTATTATTTTTGGTAGTGCAATAATTGAAATCACTATATATTCCCACAAAACAGAAAAAAAAAGAGTCAACACACAGGAACTGAGTTGTATGGATATATATTACAAAATCAATATTCATTAGTGTAAGAACAATACATCTAAATGATAACAGGGGATAATGTAAAAAATGTACGAAAATTTCTGGATCATAGTTTTATTAGATGCAAAATTGTCCTATTAAAATGTGACCTTTTAAATATTTTAAGGTAAGTACAATTTGATGTACACAACGTACATATTACAATAGTAGAGGACACGTACACAAAACACCAATATTTAGAAATAAAAAACATACACATTTGCCTGCAAACTGAAAAAATAACAATCTTACAAGCTTTAGGTTTTCCATTCCAGCGTTTCAGCACAAAAATAGATTAAAAACCACATGATTTCCAAAGATAGAACTCTGCAGTGGGTTTATATAGTGGGGGTATTTCAGTACACATGTACACAAGTAATCTTCATCAAATTCCATTGTTCACATTACGATGTAAAAAACAAAAAAGAATACCTATAATTATTTAAATTAAAATGGTGCCTTCAAAAACATAGTTGGGGTGAAATCGAACCGTTACTTCATGAAAATATGTTAATTAATTTTCATAGTGTATAAATTGGCTGAAACCCCTAATGCTGTATACATGTGACGGGCGGTAGTCGTCGCGCCGCGCATGTGCGACATTTGTATTTGTTGATAAACATTCATTTTCCAATCCAATGCGCTTTTCTAATAAAATCACGAGTACGAGTTGTGCCCTTGGCGCCACTTGCACTAATTACCGCCGGCCACTTGTTCGTTAAAGCATGGTAATCTCTCTCGCGCTCATGCGCGGCGCCCTTTAAGTGGTCGAGTGAAGCGCATTCACCATGGACATAATTATACATTTCAGTCTTGCCTACCATGCGCATTAACTCATGTTTATAAATCGGTTTAAGTCACTATAAGTATAAAATGGATTGAAATTAATTATTTTCGCTATTGTTTGCGTGTTGATGCTCGGGTCATACTCACCAGTCGACAGACGGGAAAAAGGTAAGATCTGTACTTGCAGTTTATGTGATTTAATATATATAACCTATGTGAAAGTGATCATAGTGTCATCCAAATCAGGCTATGGCAACCGATTTATCTATTCATACGTGTTGTACAGACCTCAATCACAAATTTACAATCATGGCAAATTGGCATTGAAACCCGGAATTGTAATTAAACAATAAGCCGCCCTTTCTAGGAAAGTAACTAACCCACCACACTGTGTTCAAGCAATAAACCCGACATATATTGAGTGATTGTGCCATATCGAGTGGAATACCCGCCTTCAGTGATGGTTTTATTGCTATTTTATTATACCAGTATATTGGCAATTCGATAAAACCAGTAAAACAAGAGTTCACTTGCATCTAATTAAGGTCAATGTTTACGTGTCTGGAATCTGAATAATTGTAAAAACTGTATGTACACTGAATTTTTCATGAGTAAACACTATATTTGACACAATGATATATATGTTTGTTCATTTACTCGCCGCCGTACGGCCCTGAGTGATTGACACCTGTGTCCGTAGACGTGTGCGACCGGCTGACACAGACTAATAATAATAATAATAATAATAATAATAATAATAATAATAATAATAATAATAATAATAATAATAATAATAATAATAATAATAATAATAATAATCTTTACTGAAACCGTATCCCAGGGTGGGAACTTAGTTGAAAGTACAATAAAGTAACCGAAAAAGACAACAAAAACACAAGACAATCACAAACATTTGAATGTAAATAAAAAAAATGAAAAAATATATTTGGTGGTAGTTGGTTGAGGCATCTGGCATTTTTGGATATTTTCTTGTCGTATTTTGAAACAAGTGTGAATGAATTTTCTTAGCTCAATGATTGTTTTGTCATTTTTACTTTTTAGTATATCTGTAAGGTGTTCATCATTCGTTCTCAAGTTGTTTTTATTGTATTTAATATTCTTGATCATGATTTCTCGTTCCTCCTTGTATAGAATACAATTGAGAAGAAAATTGAGTATGAGCACTTCTTCTGATTTTTGTCATAGCAGTTCTATGATTTGGATTTTTGATTGTGGTGAGGTATTTTTCATATGCAAATTCTGTTTTAATTTTATATAGGTTCGTAACTTGTTTTTATGGCTTTACCTTTATTGTCATCATGTTTCTGTGCTATGTATTTTAAAGGATTGTTCTAGTTTGCGCGTTACCATTTCGGTGATTTGTTTGTCATCAAGAGATTTATGGTTTTCCCAAATATTTCCCATATTTAAATTTTCTAAAATTTGTTTTATGTCTGTTACCCAGTTGTCTTTTGCTTTTTTTATAAAGATGTATTCCAAGATTGTAAGCTTCATGTACATGCAAATTTGGGTTAGAATTATTTATTTTGATCCAATATTTGATCATATATTTTATACTTGTTGCTAGGAGTGGATATCTTCCCAACTCTAGTATGCTTGCCAAATATCTTGCTTTGCTGTTTACTTTTAGAAGGTATTTGCAGAAATGTATTTGTACTGTTTCCATTGGTGTAGACAGATTTGCCATAAGATGCGAATCGTTGATGTTCTCGCTGATCCAAATTTCACTGCAGTAAAGCATAATTGGCTTTACAATTGCATCAAACATTTTTAAGTATGTTTTGATTGGAATTAGTTTATGTGAAATTAGCATTTGTTTCATTTTGAAACATGCCTTCATTCTTCTAGCACTGAGGTATTCTTGTGCTCTGGTGAATTTACCTGATTCCTGTAGTTTAATGCCGAGGTATGTGTTGGTTTTTGTATTTTCAAGTTCTTTCCCATCAACATAGAATTTGAATTTGTCCTGTAATTTTCTTGACCTACTAAACATGAAGATTTTGATTTAATATTGAGTTTCATTTCTGACAGTAAGTTTCAAGAGCATTTATGGCATTTTGTAAGCCGGTAAGTGATTGGGATAACACTACAAGGTCTTCTGCATATAGCAGACATGGGAGAGTTGTGTTTAAGAGACTTGAACTGGCGGGTCATTACGAGCCAAGTCTAATGATGTTTGGATGTCATTTACATAGATATTACAAAGAAGTGGGCTGAGTCCACCCCCCTGTCTAATGCCTCTAGTAATTGTAAAACTCTGTTACACCCTGTTTAAGTTTAACACATCCTGTTGAGTTCAGATAAATGGATTTTATGATGTTGTAGAATTTACCTGTAATACCACCACTTCTCCATGTGCGCCTACCACATGGAATCAAAGGCTTTCTGGAAGTCAATGAAATAAGCAAACAAAATCTTAGGTATTTTGTGGTTAGTTGTTTGAGGACAAATAAATGGTCTTTGGTGCTACAGTTTGGCATGCATCCTATTTGTTTTCTGATAATTGTGTTGTTTTCCTTTTGTCGTTTCAAAAGCCGTTGTTTAAGAATGAAGGTGAAAAGTTTACTGATACTATTAAGAAGTGTGATGCCTCTGTAATTGTTTGGATTTGCTTTGTCTCCTTTTTTTGAAAATAGGGGGTTCATTCCTAAATTAAGTATGTATCCACTCTGCAGGATTACTTTGAATAGTTTATGTAATGGTTTTACTAATGGGTTCCTGTTGGCCTTGATTATTTCATTGGTAATTTTATCTGCGTCTGTAGCTTTTTTTTAGTTTAGTTATAGCATTTGGATTTCTAATTGTGAGATGTGCTTGTCTAAGTTGTCTTTTGGTAGAGAGACTGATTCATGATTTTTTTAAGTTGCAGCTGCTATGGGTTTTTGCTCATTTTATTACTTGTTTTACTCATGTTCCTTGTCAGCATCCCTTTTTTTATGTTTTTGTCATACTACCTCAAACTCTGCAAATGGAAGAGTGCATGGAATCATGGGAGGAAACGGTGTGTATTGTGATAACTGTCATAAAGGTGATTGACAGGTCATACTTGTTTCAACTCTGGTAGGACAGTGGGTTCTACCAGGTGTGCTTGTAATTTACATAACAAAGGGTGTTTACAACTTTGGAAGGAGAATTGGAATCTACCAGGTGTGCTGTTATTTGAATAACAAAGGATGTTTGTGATCTACGTGACACAGCTGCTAGCAAGATTACATTCTGGTTGGCTCATGTAAAAACCCAGGTGGTGTCACTGCCTATACATTGGACAGACTAAAGACAGTTTGGGTCGATCATTTCAACTTGGTGTCCGTCACTTCAACTTGCTTTCCTGTGTGTTCTGCTACGATACGATATTACAGGCTACAGCCATCATTCTGTGAGACTTGTATGAACTGCTCTGTGATCTCCTGCTTTCAGCGGTGCCCTGCAGAATACCTGCATTCCTCTGCAAGCCAGACTCCTGTATTTCTCCGTTGTTGTGTTGCAGAAGCCATTGACTGTCGTCCAATAATACATCCTGGAACCAATGCACACTTCCCCAAGCAATCCACTATTTTAATGACTTTATTCATTGTATTTGTCTGTGCTTTCTTGTAATTATTTTGAGAGGTATTAAGCCAGGAGCTTTAACTTGATATTTTGATGTATGTGTATTTCATTTCCAGTACAATAGTCTTGTCTACCACATACTAGCAGTGAAAGAACCCCCTGAGTGTGAGTTCTGTTGGTGGCCCTCTCAATTGCGATATACAGGCCTTACACTGTGACATTCCTAAGCCATTCAAACCAGGTTTGCCTGTCAACATTATCAGAGACATTGTTTATTTTGGTGTCTTTTAGCTCTCCTAATAGATTTCAGTACTCACCGGGGTTTGATTTGCTAAAACTTTCGAGCTTGTTTAATATATCATTTTTAAAATTCTTTTTCTTTATTATTAGTCATTTGTATTTCCTCTTGAGACTGTAGCATTTTTCTCTCAGAATAACTGAACCACGTTTTGAATATCTATTAATATCATCCTCCAAAAAATAAATAAACGTAGCTTACTCGAGTATACGCAACTCATTATATAGTTCTGCTCTGACATACTTGGTTGGTTCAGGTGCCGTGGCTTACGAGAATGTTGCTGGTACATTGACAAGGGGGTGTAGACACGACAGTGCTCTGCACTCCGTCAAGTTTAAAGGTCACATATCACGTTTTGAACAAAAACAATTGTTTGTTGTGATATGGAACAAATTAGCTTATCAAGCAAATCAACATAAATTGATAACATGATTACAGTGCTCAATCATAGGCGGCCAGACATCGTTTTTACGTGTGTTTTTTTTTCATATTATCGATTTTTTCATAACTTTATCGGTTGTTTTGATTTTTATAAAACCAACACAATAGCTATCATAAACATAAAAAATAACTGAATATGATGCGCTGGACAGAAAATATTCTCTCGACCGTGCTACTAACGGAGAGGATCGCCAATATAAATGTAACTTATGCCGTTATGGTGACAGGTGTATACTAACAATTATTATTATTATTATTATTATTATTATTATTATTATTATTATTATTATTATTATTATTATTATTCACCCATGGACTTGAGATGCCACTATTATAACGTACCCCACAATCGTCGATTTTTAGTGAGATGTTTAACACGTTTGATAATGTTATAGTTTTATTGTATTATAATCATCATATCAGTGAATCCAACCATCATTCAATTTAGATGGATTCGAAACAATTAAATACTAATATGCATACATAAATTGTCTACCATATTACATAAATATATGTTTTAAAATAAACCAACAATGTTTTGTAATTGACAGAAATGCCAGCAATGGGATTCTAATTTATTGTTCTCTTTTCCATTACAGACTTTCAGTTGCTAGTAGGTGGACGTTTATTGTACATAGAGTGACAATGGCAGCTCGTTTTTGCGATATAGCGCCATCTCTGCGTGTGGCGTTATGGGCACATGGCAGGTCAAGATCAACTGCATTTGAATTAGCAATTGCAGGAGAACCTTCAATTAAAGTTTTCCATGAACAATTTGTTATGGCTTATTGTGAAGGGGAGGAAAGAAAGTGTCCTGAGGATTACAGTAGGGGTCCTCCAGTTCCTGGATACACATACCAAGAAGTGAAAGATAGATTAGAGAAAACGTCGTGTCCAGAAAAGAGTGCCATCTTCATGAAAGATAACGCAGGGTGTCTTGGAGGAAGAAAAAACTATAAATACCTACCCACGGGTTATATTCACACATTCCTTATTCGTGATCCAAAGGCATCCGTCATGTCCTCGTACAAGTGTGCTATTTCGGAATGCAGCCGTGTGGGATATGGTGTCGGAGATGCAGTAAAATGTGTCATTGAGGTTCATCGCTTTGAAGAAAATTACAAATTGTATAAGTATGTCACAAATGAATTAAATCTACCAGCAATAATCGTAGAATCAGATGATTTGATAAGAAATCCAAGAAAAACGTTACAAACGTATTGCTTAGCAACAGGTCTTTCATTTAGTGAGAACTTCTTAAATTGGAAACCAGGAAATATACACCATTTTCCTGAACGTATGAAAAATCCACACTTTGTGGAAATGTATTTCAAAACCGCGATTGAAAGCAGTTGCTTTCAGCCTCTAGCTCAATCTCACATAAACATAGATGAGTTACCAAAAGAAGTAAAACAGTACATTGATCATATCATGCCGCTGTATATGGAAATGGCAGACAACAAATTGTAAGTTTCATGGTATTTCGATGTATTTCAGTTCGTTTGCTGCTAAGTGTTTTAACTGATGTAATTTAATCCAATAAATAAAGTTGATTCAAAATAAATCTATGATGTTATATGTGCCAAGGGACAACCACCACACTGGATTTATAAAAAAAATGATGTTACCTCTATTGCATGTTCTTCTGAATCTGGACGTCAGTTTACCAATCACAAAACTATACTTTTTACATTGCGATTGAGATCTTTACGACAATCTACATGCTTCTATTTTTATTGCTGCATTCCATGTGATGTATAATCCGATTAGAAGTTTGATTTTTGTTCTGTTAAAGTATATTTCTAGTTTTACATTAAAATAGAATAAATCATTCTGCTATTGTTTGTTGGCAGACAGATTAAACTCTAGCGCTTAATTCAGTAACATGTTTGAAATAATTTAATTTGTAAATTGTTGCATTTTTTCTCACAA
The DNA here is from genome assembly GCF_000003605.2 of Saccoglossus kowalevskii. NCBI lineage: Eukaryota > Metazoa > Hemichordata > Enteropneusta > Harrimaniidae > Saccoglossus > Saccoglossus kowalevskii. The sequence continues at coordinate 1,760 of NW_003132197.1, read as the reverse complement.
GCTTTTAGAATATATATATATGTAACATTTCGTGAATAATCTCATCTTTAATTTGTAAACATTGTCATATTTCTAAATACGCGCATTTTCCATGTAGCATGTCTAGTTTACAGGGCATGCAATTCGACTGTGCATCTTAGGATATACGGATGTAACAACTCATGTGTCACCCGTGTCTGACGGGACAATTGCATTCAATCGTCTATGCCAGTACGTCTCAACTATTCCATGTAATATTTTTTTATATTTTGCAACTTTGTATCTAGAGTTATTTAACATATTTAAACTGTACAAGTGGGTGTGGTAGTAGTCACAACACCGGTACATGAGCCGTGCATAACAATTAATCATAATTTTATTCGTTTATATGCTAGCAATATTGTTATTGTTATCAGAATGTATCTGATTTTTTGTAACGTTTGTCAGGTGTAGCCATATTATGATTTGGATTGCTTTACGAAACTGACTGGGATTTGTATTTAGTAACGTTCTTGTTTTGTATTCTGGATATTTTATTACAATTGATACGTTGAATTCGATTGTATGCAAGCGTACGTTTATGTATAGGGTAGCAGGACGAAAGTACTATAGTATTTCTGACGAAATCTGGCGACAATTACCACTGATATGTTTTATAAAATGAATATCTATTCTGGGCGTATTCGTCAGCTCAGTATTGAAATTATCCAGGAGATATATTGCGTCCCCACCGAGTGAAAACACCATCAACACTTATTTCAATGGGAATTTTCACATCATATTAAACATAATTTGAGTTTGAAAAGGACATAATCTAAAACAATATAATCCATGTCTGGCGTGAAAATGCTAAACCCAATTTCATTTCATTAATAAAGATCGAGATCTGCAGTGACATATTCCAAGGAAAGGAACTTTTTGTCAAAGCTCATGTTGAACAATTATGTGAGGTCGATATACTTCAACAAATATTTTACGATTGCTCATCAAATATAGACCTAGTACTACACACAGTTGTAATAAAATCACGTCACCACTGGTTCAACCAGATTTTTCATTCGTATTTGATGTTTCATAATTTTACCAGCCTGTCCCTCAAAATATTTTTTTCTAAAATTAGGAAATAAGTTACTCAAATTATTTTACTCAAAGGGCGGTAGTCGTCGCCCACGCATACTCGAGATATATGGGTCTCGTATGAGCAAAGATGGCGACTTTGAATGTTTTCCAGACCAACGACGTTACCAAGCTTTAATTAGGTATTTTTTAGGTGATTGGAAGGTATCAAAGGAGTTAGCGGCGATAATTAGTGGAAGCCGTGGCCAGGCCAAACCTCATAATTGTGATTTTCATTAAAAAGGCACATTGGATTTGGGGAAAATCAATGTTTATCAACACAAATGTCGCACATGCGCAGGTCGACGACCACCGTCCTTCATTTTATGTTCTATATCAAACATATAGAATTCAGTTCCAATACAAATCTCATCCGAATATAAAACATTTACATAAACTCTAACACAGATTTGATTAGTAATCATATAAATTTTACTTTACTTAATCAGAAATCCTCTAAATTGCTCATTTTTTCACCTTTAAAGCTGACCAGTAAGCCGTCCACGAAACAAATGAGAATTTCAATTATATAATGATATAATCAAAAATTATTCGACCAAAATTCGATATTGTTTCAATAATAATGTTATTTTAATGGTGAATTTATTTAATTACGATTAAGAAGGTGCTATTATTGTATCAAAGTAATCATTCATGGACCAATA
>NW_003132196.1:0-16564 GCF_000003605.2 Saccoglossus kowalevskii | reverse complement strand
GAATAGCCTGGTTACCAGAAACAAAATCTAGGAATAGCCTGGTTACCAGAAAGAAAATCTAGGAATAGCCTGGTTACCAGAAACAAAATCTAGGAATAGCCTGGTTACCAGAAACAAAATCTAGGAATAGCCTGGTTACCAGAAACAAAATCTAGGAATAGCCTGGTTACCAGAAACAAAATCTAGGAATAGCCTGGTTACCAGAAACAAAATCTATGCATAGCCTGGTTACCAGAAACAAAATCTATGCATAGCCTGGTTACCAGAAACAAAATCTATGCATAGCCTGGTTACCAGAAACAAAATCTACGCATAGCCTGGTTACCAGAAACAAAATCTAGGCATAGCCTGGTTACCAGAAACAAAATCTAGGAATAGCCTGGTAACCAGAAACAAAATCTATGCATAGCCTGGTTACCAGAAACAAAATCTATGCATAGCCTGGTTACCAGAAACAAAATCTATGCATAGCCTGGTTACCAGAAACAAAATCTACGCATAGCCTGGTTACCAGAAACAAAATCTAGGCATAGCCTGGTTACCAGAAACAAAATCTAGGAATAGCCTGGTTACCAGAAACAAAATCTACGCAGAGCCTGGTTACCAGAAACAAAATCTATGCATAGCCTGGTTACCAGAAACAAAATCTATGCATAGCCTGGTTACCAGAAACAAAATCTATGCATAGCCTGGTTACCAGAAACAAAATCTAGGAATAGCCTGGTTACCAGAAACAAAATCTAGGCATAGCCTGGTTACCAGAAACAAAATCTATGCATAGCCTGGTTACCAGAAACAAAATCTAGGCATAGCCTGGTTACCAGAAACAAAATCTAGGCATAGCCTGGTTACCAGAAACAAAATCTAGGCATAGCCTGGTTACCAGAAACAAAATCTATGCATAGCCTGGTTACCAGAAACAAAATCTATGCATAGCCTGGTTACCAGAAACAAAATCTATGCATAGCCTGGTTACGAGAAACAAAATCTATGCATAGCCTGGTTACCAGAAACAAAATCTAGGAATAGCCTGGTTACCAGAAACAAAATCTAGGCATAGCCTGGTTACCAGAAACAAAATCTAGGCATAGCCTGGTTACCAGAAACAAAATCTAGGCATAGCCTGGTTACCAGAAACAAAATCTATGCATAGCCTGGTTACCAGAAACAAAATCTATGCATAGCCTGGTTACCAGAAACAAAATCTAGGAATAGCCTGGTTACCAGAAACAAAATCTATGCATAGCCTGGTTACCAGAAACAAAATCTATGCATAGCCTGGTTACCAGAAACAAAATCTAGGCATAGCCTGGTTACCAGAAACAAAATCTAGGCATAGCCTGGTTACCAGAAACAAAATCTAGGCATAGCCTGGTTACCAGAAACAAAATCTATGCATAGCCTGGTTACCAGAAACAAAATCTAGGCATAGCCTGGTTACCAGAAACAAAATCTAGGAATAGCCTGGTTACCAGAAACAAAATCTAGGCATAGCCTGGTTACCAGAAACAAAATCTAGGAATAGCCTGGTTACCAGAAACAAAATCTAGGAATAGCCTGGTTACCAGAAACAAAATCTATGCATAGCCTGGTTACCAGAAACAAAATCTAGGCATAGCCTGGTTACCAGAAACAAAATCTAGGCATAGCCTGGTTACCAGAAACAAAATCTAGGCATAGCCTGGTTACCAGAAACAAAATCTATGCATAGCCAGGTTACCAGAAACAAAATCTAGGAATAGCCTGGTTACCAGAAACAAAATCTATGCATAGCCTGGTTACCAGAAGCAAAATCTAGCCACAGCCTGGTTACCAGAAACAAAATCTAGACATAGCCTGGTTACCAGAAACAAAATCTAGGCATAGCCTGGTTACCAGAAACAAAATCTAGGCATAGCCTGGTTACCAGAAACAAAATCTATGCATAGCCTGGTTACCAGAAACAAAATCTAGGAATAGCCTGGTTACCAGAAACAAAATCTAGGCATAGCCTGGTTACCAGAAACAAAATCTAGGAATAGCCTGGTTACCAGAAACAAAATCTAGGAATAGCCTGGTTACCAGAAACAAAATCTATGCATAGCCTGGTTACCAGAAACAAAATCTAGGCATAGCCTGGTTACCAGAAACAAAATCTAGGCATAGCCTGGTTACCAGAAACAAAATCTAGGCATAGCCTGGTTACCAGAAACAAAATCTATGCATAGCCAGGTTACCAGAAACAAAATCTAGGAATAGCCTGGTTACCAGAAACAAAATCTATGCATAGCCTGGTTACCAGAAGCAAAATCTAGCCACAGCCTGGTTACCAGAAACAAAATCTAGACATAGCCTGGTTACCAGAAACAAAATCTAGGCATAGCCTGGTTACCAGAAACAAAATCTAGGCATAGCCTGGTTACCAGAAACAAAATCTAGGCATAGCCTGGTTACCAGAAACAAAATCTATGCACAGCCTGGTTACCAGAAACAGAATCTAGGAATAGCCTGGTTACCAGAAACAAAATCTAGGAATAGCCTGGTTACCAGAAACAAAATCTAGGCATAGCCTGGTTACCAGAAACAAAATCTAGGAATAGCCTGGTTACCAGAAACAAAATCTATGCATAGCCTGGTTACCAGAAACAAAATCTAAGAATAGCCTGGTTACCAGAAACAAAATCTAGGCATAGCCTGGTTACCAGAAACAAAATCTAGGCATAGCCTGGTTACCAGAAACAAAATCTAAAAATAGCCTGGTTACCAGAAACAAAATCTAGGCATAGCCTGGTTACCAGAAACCAAAATCTAGGAATAGCCTGGTTACCAGAAACAAAATCTAGGAATAGCCTGGTACCAGAAACAAAATCTAGGAATAGCCTGGTTACCAGAAACAAAATCTATGCATAGATTGGTTACCAGAAACAAAATCTATGCATAGCCTGGTTACCAGAAACAAAATCTAGGCATAGCCTGGTTACCAGAAACAAAATCTAGGCATAGCCTGGTTACCAGAAACAAAATATAGGCATAGCCTGGTTACCAGAAACAAAATCTAGGAATAGCCTGGTTACCAGAAACAAAATCTAGGCATAGCCTGGTTACCAGAAGAAAAATCTAGGCATAGCCTGGTTACCAGAAACAAAATCTAGGCATAGCTTGGTTACCAGAAACAAAATCTATGCATAGCCTGGTTACCAGAAACAAAATCTAGGCATAGCCTGGTTACCAGAAACAATCTATGCATAGCCTGGTTACCAGAAACAAAATCTAGGCATAGCCTGGTTACCAGAAACAAAATCTAGGCATAGCCTGGTTACCAGAAACAAAATCTAGGAATAGCCTGGTTACCAGAAACAAAATCTAGGCATAGCCTGGTTACCAGAAACAAAATCTAGGCATAGCCTGGTTACCAGAAACAAAACCTAGGCATAGCCTGGTTACCAGAAACAAAATCTATGCATAGCCTGGTTACCAGAAACAAAATCTATGCATAGCCTGGTTACCAGAAACAAAATCTAGGCATAGCCTGGTTACCAGAAACAAAATCTAGGAATAGCCTGGTTACCAGAAACAAAATCTAGGAATAGCCTGGTTACCAGAAACAAAATCTAGGCATAGCCTGGTTACCAGAAACAAAATCTATGCATAGCCTGGTTACCAGAAACAAAATCTAGGAATAGCCTGGTTACCAGAAACAAAATCTAGGAATAGCCTGGTTACCAGAAACAAAATCTACGCATAGCCTGGTTACCAGAAACAAAATCTATGCATAGCCTGGTTACCAGAAACAAAATCTAGGAATAGCCTGGTTACCAGAAACAAAATCTAGGAATAGCCTGGTTACCAGAAACAAAATCTAGGCATAGCCTGGTTACCAGAAACAAAATCTATGCATAGCCTGGTTACCAGAAACAAAATCTAGGCATAGCCTGGTTACCAGAAACAAAATCTAGGAATAGCCTGGTTACCAGAAACAAAATCTAGGCATAGCCTGGTTACCAGAAACAAAATCTAGGAATAGCCTGGTTACCAGAAACAAAATCTAGGCATAGCCTGGTTACCAGAAACAAAATCTATGCATAGCCTGGTTACCAGAAACAAAATCTAGGCATAGCCTGGTTACCAGAAACAAAATCTATGCATAGCCTGGTTACCAGAAACAAAATCTAGGAATAGCCTGGTTACCAGAAACAAAATCTAGGCATAGCCTGGTTACCAGAAACAAAATCTAGGAATAGCCTGGTTACCAGAAACAAAATCTACGCATAGCCTGGTTACCAGAAACAAAATCTATGCATAGCCTGGTTACCAGAAACAAAATCTAGGAATAGCCTGGTTACCAGAAACAAAATCTAGGAATAGCCTGGTTACCAGAAACAAAATCTAGGCATAGCCTGGTTACCAGAAACAAAATCTATGCATAGCCTGGTTACCAGAAACAAAATCTAGGAATAGCCTGGTTACCAGAAACAAAATCTAGGAATAGCCTGGTTACCAGAAACAAAATCTAGGAATAGCCTGGTTACCAGAAACAAAATCTAGGCATAGCCTGGTTACCAGAAACAAAATCTAGGAATAGCCTGGTTACCAGAAACAAAATCTATGCATAGCCTGGTTACCAGAAACAAAATCTAGGCATAGCCTGGTTACCAGAAACAAAATCTAGGCATAGCCTGGTTACCAGAAACAAAATCTAGGAATAGCCTGGTTACCAGAAACAAAATCTAGGAATAGCCTGGTTACCAGAAACAAAATCTAGGCATAGCCTGGTTACCAGAAACAAAATCTAGGAATAGCCTGGTTACCAGAAACAAAATCTATGCATAGCCTGGTTACCAGAAACAAAATCTAGGAATAGCCTGGTTACCAGAAACAAAATCTAGGAATAGCCTGGTTACCAGAAACAAAATCTAGGAATAGCCTGGTTACCAGAAACAAAATCTAGGAATAGCCTGGTTACCAGAAACAAAATCTAGGAATAGCCTGGTTACCAGAAACAAAATCTAGGAATAGCCTGGTTACCAGAAACAAAATCTAGGCATAGCCTGGTTACCAGAAACAAAATCTAGGAATAGCCTGGTTACCAGAAACAAAATCTAGGAATAGCCTGGTTACCAGAAACAAAATCTATGCATAGCCTGGTTACCAGAAACAAAATCTAGGCATAGCCTGGTTACCAGAAACAAAATCTAGGCATAGCCTGGTTACCAGAAACAAAATCTAGGCATAGCCTGGTTACCAGAAACAAAATCTATGCATAGCCTGGTTACCAGAAACAAAATCTAGGAATAGCCTGGTCACCAGAAACAAAATCTATGCATAGCCTGGTTACCAGAAGCAAAATCTAGCCACAGCCTGGTTACCCGAAACAAAATCTAGACATAGCCTGGTTACCAGAAACAAAATCTAGGCATAGCCTGGTTACCAGAAACAAAATCTAGGCATAGCCTGGTTACCAGAAACAAAATCTAGGCATAGCCTGGTTACCAGAAACAAAATCTAGGCATAGCCTGGTTACCAGAAACAAAATCTATGCACAGCCTGGTTACCAGAAACAGAATCTAGGAATAGCCTGGTTACCAGAAACAAAATCTAGGAATAGCCTGGTTACCAGAAACAAAATCTAGGCATAGCCTGGTTACCAGAAACAAAATCTAGGAATAGCCTGGTTACCAGAAACAAAATCTATGCATAGCCTGGTTACCAGAAACAAAATCTAGGAATAGCCTGGTTACCAGAAACAAAATCTAGGCATAGCCTGGTTACCAGAAACAAAATCTATGCATAGCCTGGTTACCAGAAACAAAATCTATGCATAGCCTGGTTACCAGAAACAAAATCTAGGAATAGCCTGGTTACCAGAAACAAAATCTATGCATAGCCTGGTTACCAGAAACAAAATCTATGCATAGCCTGGTTACCAGAAACAAAATCTAGGCATAGCCTGGTTACCAGAAACAAAATCTATGCATAGCCTGGTTACCAGAAACAAAATCTAGGCATAGCCTGGTTACCAGAAACAAAATCTAGGAATAGCCTGGTTACCAGAAACAAAATCTAGGCATAGCCTGGTTACCAGAAACAAAATCTAGGCATAGCCTGGTTACCAGAAGAAAAATCTAGGAATAGCCTGGTTACCAGAAACAAAATCTAGGAATAGCCTGGTTACCAGAAACAAAATCTAGGCATAGCCTGGTTACCAGAAACAAAATCTAGGCATAGCCTGGTTACCAGAAACAAAATCTAGGAATAGCCTGGTTACCAGAAACAAAATCTAGGAATAGCCTGGTTACCAGAAACAAAATCTAGGCATAGCCTGGTTACCAGAAACAAAATCTAGGAATAGCCTGGTTACCAGAAACAAAATCTAGGAATAGCCTGGTTACCAGAAACAAAATCTAGGAATAGCCTGGTTACCAGAAACAAAATCTAGGAATAGCCTGGTTACCAGAAACAAAATCTAGGCATAGCCTGGTTACCAGAAACAAAATCTAGGAATAGCCTGGTTACCAGAAACAAAATCTAGGAATAGCCTGGTTACCAGAAACAAAATCTATGCATAGCCTGGTTACCAGAAACAAAATCTAGGCATAGCCTGGTTACCAGAAACAAAATCTAGGCATAGCCTGGTTACCAGAAACAAAATCTAGACATAGCCTGGTTACCAGAAACAAAATCTAGGCATAGCCTGGTTACCAGAAACAAAATCTAGGCATAGCCTGGTTACCAGAAACAAAATCTATGCATAGCCTGGTTACCAGAAACAAAATCTAGGCATAGCCTGGTTACCAGAAACAAAATCTATGCATAGCCTGGTTACCAGAAACAAAATCTATGCATAGCCTGGTTACCAGAAACAAAATCTAGGAATAGCCTGGTTACCAGAAACAAAATCTAGGAATAGCCTGGTTACCAGAAACAAAATCTATGCATAGCCTGGTTACCAGAAACAAAATCTAGGAATAGCCTGGTTACCAGAAACAAAATCTATGCATAGCCTGGTTACCAGAAACAAAATCTAGGCATAGCCTGGATTACCAGAAACAAAATCTAGGCATAGCCTGGTTACCAGAAACAAAATCTAGGCATAGCCTGGTTACCAGAAACAAAAATCTAGGCATAGCCTGGTACCAGAAACAAATCTAGGCATAGCCTGGTTACCAGAAACAAAATCTAGGCATAGCCTGGTTACCAGAAACAAATCTAGGAATAGCCTGGTTACCAGAAACAAAATCTATGCACAGCCTGGTTACCAGAAACAAAATCTATGCACAGCCTGGTTACCAGAAACAGAATCTAGGAATAGCCTGGTTACCAGAAACAAAATCTAGGAATAGCCTGGTTACCAGAAACAAAATCTAGGCATAGCCTGGTTACCAGAAACAAAAATCTAGGAATAGCCTGGTTACCAGAAACAAAATCTATGCATAGCCTGGTTACCAGAAACAAAATCTAAGAATAGCCTGGTTACCAGAAACAAAATCTAGGCATAGCCTGGTTACCAGAAACAAAATCTATGCATAGCCTGGTTACCAGAAACAAAATCTATGCATAGCCTGGTTACCAGAAACAAAATCTAGGAATAGCCTGGTTACCAGAAACAAAATCTATGCATAGCCTGGTTACCAGAAACAAAATCTATGCATAGCCTGGTTACCAGAAGCAAAATCTAGGCATAGCCTGGTTACCAGAAACAAAATCTATGCATAGCCTGGTTACCAGAAACAAAATCTATGCATAGCCTGGTTACCAGAAACAAAATCTACGCATAGCCTGGTTACCAGAAACAAAATCTAGGAATAGCCTGGTTACCAGAAACAAAATCTAGGAATAGCCTGGTTACCAGAAACAAAATCTAGGAATAGCCTGGTTACCAGAAACAAAATCTAGGAATAGCCTGGTTACCAGAAACAAAATCTATGCATAGCCTGGTTACCAGAAACAAAATCTATGCATAGCCTGGTTACCAGAAACAAAATCTAGGAATAGCCTGGTTACCAGAAACAAAATATATGCATAGCCTGGTTACCAGAAACAAAAAATCTAGGAATAGCCTGGTTACCAGAAACAAAATCTATGCATAGCCTGGTTACCAGAAGCAAAATCTAGCCACAGCCTGGTTACCAGAAACAAAATCTAGACATAGCCTGGTTACCAGAAACAAAATCTAGGCATAGCCTGGTTACCAGAAACAAAATCTAGGCATAGCCTGGTTACCAGAAACAAAATCTATGCATAGCCTGGTTACCAGAAACAAAATCTATGCATAGCCTGGTTACCAGAAACAAAATCTAGGCATAGCCTGGTTACCAGAAACAAAATCTAGGAATAGCCTGGATACCAGAAACAAAATCTAGGAATAGCCTGGTTACCAGAAACAAAATCTAGGAATAGCCTGGTTACCAGAAACAAAATCTAGGAATAGCCTGGTTACCAGAAACAAAATCTAGGAATAGCCTGGTTACCAGAAACAAAATCTAGGCATAGCCTGGTTACCAGAAACAAAATCTAGGCATAGCCTGGTTACCAGAAACAAAATCTATGCATAGCCTGGTTACCAGAAACAAAATCTATGCATAGCCTGGTTACCAGAAACAAAATCTATGCATAGCCTGGTTACCAGAAACAAAATCTACGCATAGCCTGGTTACCAGAAACAAAATCTAGGCATAGCCTGGTTACCAGAAACAAAATCTATGCATAGCCTGGTTACCAGAAACAAAATCTAGGCATAGCCTGGTTACCAGAAACAAAATCTAGGAATAGCCTGGTTACCAGAAACAAAATCTATGCATAGCCTGGTTACCAGAAACAAAATCTATGCATAGCCTGGTTACCAGAAACAAAATCTAGGAATAGCCTGGTTACCAGAAACAAAATCTATGCATAGCCTGGTTACCAGAAGCAAAATCTAGGCATAGCCTGGTTACCAGAAACAAAATCTATGCATAGCCTGGTTACCAGAAACAAAATCTATGCATAGCCTGGTTACCAGAAACAAAATCTACGCATAGCCTGGTTACCAGAAACAAAATCTAGGAATAGCCTGGTTACCAGAAACAAAATCTAGGAATAGCCTGGTTACCAGAAACAAAATCTAGGAATAGCCTGGTTACCAGAAACAAAATCTAGGAATAGCCTGGTTACCAGAAACAAAATCTATGCATAGCCTGGTTACCAGAAACAAAATCTATGCATAGCCTGGTTACCAGAAACAAAATCTAGGAATAGCCTGGTTACCAGAAACAAAATATATGCATAGCCTGGTTACCAGAAACAAAAAATCTAGGAATAGCCTGGTTACCAGAAACAAAATCTATGCATAGCCTGGTTACCAGAAGCAAAATCTAGCCACAGCCTGGTTACCAGAAACAAAATCTAGACATAGCCTGGTTACCAGAAACAAAATCTAGGCATAGCCTGGTTACCAGAAACAAAATCTAGGCATAGCCTGGTTACCAGAAACAAAATCTATGCATAGCCTGGTTACCAGAAACAAAATCTATGCATAGCCTGGTTACCAGAAACAAAATCTAGGCATAGCCTGGTTACCAGAAACAAAATCTAGGAATAGCCTGGTTACCAGAAACAAAATCTAGGAATAGCCTGGTTACCAGAAACAAAATCTAGGAATAGCCTGGTTACCAGAAACAAAATCTAGGAATAGCCTGGTTACCAGAAACAAAATCTAGGAATAGCCTGGTTACCAGAAACAAAATCTAGGAATAGCCTGGTTACCAGAAACAAAATCTAGGAATAGCCTGGTTACCAGAAACAAAATCTATGCATAGCCTGGTTACCAGAAACAAAATCTATGCATAGCCTGGTTACCAGAAACAAAATCTATGCATAGCCTGGTTACCAGAAACAAAATCTACGCATAGCCTGGTTACCAGAAACAAAATCTAGGCATAGCCTGGTTACCAGAAACAAAATCTAGGAATAGCCTGGTAACCAGAAACAAAATCTATGCATAGCCTGGTTACCAGAAACAAAATCTATGCATAGCCTGGTTACCAGAAACAAAATCTATGCATAGCCTGGTTACCAGAAACAAAATCTACGCATAGCCTGGTTACCAGAAACAAAATCTAGGCATAGCCTGTTACCAGAAACAAAATCTATGAATAGCCTGGTTACCAGAAACAAAATCTAGGCATAGCCTGGTTACCAGAAACAAAATCTATGCATAGCCTGGTTACCAGAAACAAAATCTATGCATAGCCTGGTACCAGAAACAAAATCTAGGCATAGCCTGGTTACCAGAAACAAAATCTAGGAATAGCCTGGTTACCAGAAACAAAATCTAGGCATAGCCTGGTTACCAGAAACAAAATCTAGGCATAGCCTGGTTACCAGAAACAAAATCTAGGCATAGCCTGGTTACCAGAAACAAAATCTAGGCATAGCCTGGTTACCAGAAACAAAATCTATGCATAGCCTGGTTACCAGAAACAAAATCTAGGAATAGCCTGGTTACCAGAAACAAAATCTAGGAATAGCCTGGTTACCAGAAACAAAATCTAGGCATAGCCTGGTTACCAGAAACAAAATCTATGCATAGCCTGGTTACCAGAAACAAAATCTAGGAATAGCCTGGTTACCAGAAACAAAATCTATGCATAGCCTGGTTACCAGAAACAAAATCTAGGAATAGCCTGGATACCAGAAACAAAATCTAGGAATAGCCTGGTTACCAGAAACAAAATCTAGGAATAGCCTGGTTACCAGAAACAAAATCTAGGAATAGCCTGGTTACCAGAAACAAAATCTAGGAATAGCCTGGTTACCAGAAACAAAATCTAGGCATAGCCTGGTTACCAGAAACAAAATCTAGGCATAGCCTGGTTACCAGAAACAAAATCTATGCATAGCCTGGTTACCAGAAACAAAATCTAGGAATAGCCTGGTTACCAGAAACAAAATCTATGCATAGCCTGGTTACCAGAAGCAAAATCTAGCCACAGCCTGGTTACCAGAAACAAAATCTAGACATAGCCTGGTTACCAGAAACAAAATCTAGGCATAGCCTGGTTACCAGAAACAAAATCTAGGCATAGCCTGGTTACCAGAAACAAAATCTAGGCATAGCCTGGTTACCAGAAACAAAATCTATGCACAGCCTGGTTACCAGAAACAGAATCTAGGAATAGCCTGGTTACCAGAAACAAAATCTAGGAATAGCCTGGTTACCAGAAACAAAATCTAGACATAGCCTGGTTACCAGAAACAAAATCTAGGAATAGCCTGGTTACCAGAAACAAAATCTATGCATAGCCTGGTTACCAGAAACAAAATCTAGGAATAGCCTGGTTACCAGAAACAAAATCTAGGCATAGCCTGGTTACCAGAAACAAAATCTATGCATAGCCTGGTTACCAGAAACAAAATCTAGGAATAGCCTGGTTACCAGAAACAAAATCTAGGAATAGCCTGGTTACCAGAAACAAAATCTATGCATAGCCTGGTTACCAGAAACAAAATCTATGCATAGCCTGGTTACCAGAAACAAAATCTAGGAATAGCCTGGTTACCAGAAACAAAATCTATGCATAGCCTGGTTACCAGAAACAAAATCTATGCATAGCCTGGTTACCAGAAACAAAATCTAGGAATAGCCTGGTTACCAGAAACAAAATCTAGGCATAGCCTGGTTACCAGAAACAAAATCTAGGAATAGCCTGGTTACCAGAAACAAAATCTAGGAATAGCCTGGTTACCAGAAACAAAATCTATGCATAGCCTGGTTACCAGAAACAAAATCTAGGCATAGCCTGGTTACCAGAAACAAAATCTAGGCATAGCCTGGTTACCAGAAACAAAATCTAGGCATAGCCTGGTTACCAGAAACAAAATCTATGCATAGCCAGGTTACCAGAAACAAAATCTAGGAATAGCCTGGTTACCAGAAACAAAATCTATGCATAGCCTGGTTACCAGAAGCAAAATCTAGCCACAGCCTGGTTACCAGAAACAAAATCTAGACATAGCCTGGTTACCAGAAACAAAATCTAGGCATAGCCTGGTTACCAGAAACAAAATCTAGGCATAGCCTGGTTACCAGAAACAAAATCTAGGCATAGCCTGGTTACCAGAAACAAAATCTATGCACAGCCTGGTTACCAGAAACAGAATCTAGGAATAGCCTGGTTACCAGAAACAAAATCTAGGAATAGCCTGGTTACCAGAAACAAAATCTAGGCATAGCCTGGTTACCAGAAACAAAATCTAGGAATAGCCTGGTTACCAGAAACAAAATCTATGCATAGCCTGGTTACCAGAAACAAAATCTAAGAATAGCCTGGTTACCAGAAACAAAATCTAGGCATAGCCTGGTTACCAGAAACAAAATCTATGCATAGCCTGGTTACCAGAAACAAAATCTATGCATAGCCTGGTTACCAGAAACAAAATCTAGGAATAGCCTGGTTACCAGAAACAAAATCTATGCATAGCCTGGTTACCAGAAACAAAATCTATGCATAGCCTGGTTACCAGAAACAAAATCTAGGCATAGCCTGGTTACCAGAAACAAAATCTAGGCATAGCCTGGTTACCAGAAACAAAATCTATGCATAGCCTGGTTACCAGAAACAAAATCTAGGCATAGCCTGGTTACCAGAAACAAAATCTAGGAATAGCCTGGTTACCAGAAACAAAATCTAGGCATAGCCTGGTTACCAGAAACAAAATCTAGGAATAGCCTGGTTACCAGAAACAAAATCTAGGAATAGCCTGGTTACCAGAAACAAAATCTATGCATAGCCTGGTTACCAGAAACAAAATCTAGGCATAGCCTGGTTACCAGAAACAAAATCTAGGCATAGCCTGGTTACCAGAAACAAAATCTAGGCATAGCCTGGTTACCAGAAACAAAATCTATGCATAGCCAGGTTACCAGAAACAAAATCTAGGAATAGCCTGGTTACCAGAAACAAAATCTATGCATAGCCTGGTTACCAGAAGCAAAATCTAGCCACAGCCTGGTTACCAGAAACAAAATCTAGACATAGCCTGGTTACCAGAAACAAAATCTAGGCATAGCCTGGTTACCAGAAACAAAATCTAGGCATAGCCTGGTTACCAGAAACAAAATCTAGGCATAGCCTGGTTACCAGAAACAAAATCTATGCACAGCCTGGTTACCAGAAACAAAATCTATGCACAGCCTGGTTACCAGAAACAGAATCTAGGAATAGCCTGGTTACCAGAAACAAAATCTAGGAATAGCCTGGTTACCAGAAACAAAATCTAGGCATAGCCTGGTTACCAGAAACAAAATCTAGGAATAGCCTGGTTACCAGAAACAAAATCTATGCATAGCCTGGTTACCAGAAACAAAATCTAAGAATAGCCTGGTTACCAGAAACAAAATCTAGGCATAGCCTGGTTACCAGAAACAAAATCTATGCATAGCCTGGTTACCAGAAACAAAATCTAGGCATAGCCTGGTTACCAGAAACAATCTATGCATAGCCTGGTTACCAGAAACAAAATCTAGGCATAGCCTGGTTACCAGAAACAAAATCTAGGCATAGCCTGGTTACCAGAAACAAAATCTAGGAATAGCCTGGTTACCAGAAACAAAATCTAGGCATAGCCTGGTTACCAGAAACAAAATCTAGGCATAGCCTGGTTACCAGAAACAAAACCTAGGCATAGCCTGGTTACCAGAAACAAAATCTATGCATAGCCTGGTTACCAGAAACAAAATCTAGGCATAGCCTGGTTACCAGAAACAAAATCTAGGCATAGCCTGGTTACCAGAAACAAAATCTAGGAATAGCCTGGTTACCAGAAACAAAATCTAGGAATAGCCTGGTTACCAGAAACAAAATCTAGGCATAGCCTGGTTACCAGAAACAAAATCTATGCATAGCCTGGTTACCAGAAACAAAATCTAGGAATAGCCTGGTTACCAGAAACAAAATCTAGGAATAGCCTGGTTACCAGAAACAAAATCTAGGCATAGCCTGGTTACCAGAAACAAAATCTAGGCATAGCCTGGTTACCAGAAACAAAATCTATGCACAGCCTGGTTACCAGAAACAGAATCTAGGAATAGCCTGGTTACCAGAAACAAAATCTAGGGAATAGCCTGGTTACCAGAAACAAAATCTAGGAATAGCCTGGTTACCAGAAACAAAATCTATGCATAGCCTGGTTACCAGAAACAAAATCTATGCATAGCCTGGTTACCAGAAACAAAATCTAGGAATAGCCTGGTTACCAGAAACAAAATCTAGGCATAGCCTGGTTACCAGAAACAAAATCTAGGAATAGCCTGGTTACCAGAAACAAAATCTAGGAATAGCCTGGTTACCAGAAACAAAATCTATGCATAGCCTGGTTACCAGAAACAAAATCTAGGCATAGCCTGGTTACCAGAAACAAAATCTAGGCATAGCCTGGTTACCAGAAACAAAATCTAGGCATAGCCTGGTTACCAGAAACAAAATCTATGCATAGCCAGGTTACCAGAAACAAAATCTAGGAATAGCCTGGTTACCAGAAACAAAATCTATGCATAGCCTGGTTACCAGAAGCAAAATCTAGCCACAGCCTGGTTACCAGAAGCAAAATCTAGCCACAGCCTGGTTACCAGAAACAAAATCTAGACATAGCCTGGTTACCAGAAACAAAATCTAGGCATAGCCTGGTTACCAGAAACAAAATCTAGGCATAGCCTGGTTACCAGAAACAAAATCTAGGCATAGCCTGGTTACCAGAAACAAAATCTATGCACAGCCTGGTTACCAGAAACAGAATCTAGGAATAGCCTGGTTACCAGAAACAAAATCTAGGAATAGCCTGGTTACCAGAAACAAAATCTAGGCATAGCCTGGTTACCAGAAACAAAATCTAGGAATAGCCTGGTTACCAGAAACAAAATCTATGCATAGCCTGGTTACCAGAAACAAAATCTATGCATAGCCTGGTTACCAGAAACAAAATCTAAGAATAGCCTGGTTACCAGAAACAAAATCTAGGCATAGCCTGGTTACCAGAAACAAAATCTATGCATAGCCTGGTTACCAGAAACAAAATCTATGCATAGCCTGGTTACCAGAAACAAAATCTAGGAATAGCCTGGTTACCAGAAACAAAATCTATGCATAGCCTGGTTACCAGAAACAAAATCTATGCATAGCCTGGTTACCAGAAACAAAATCTAGGCATAGCCTGGTTACCAGAAACAAAATCTAGGCATAGCCTGGTTACCAGAAACAAAATCTAGGCATAGCCTGGTTACCAGAAACAAAATCTATGCATAGCCTGTTACCAGAAACAAAATCTAGGCATAGCCTGGTTACCAGAAACAAAATCTAGGAATAGCCTGTTACCAGAAACAAAATCTAGGCATAGCCTGGTTACCAGAAACAAAATCTAGGCATAGCCTGGTTACCAGAAACAAAATCTAAAAATAGCCTGGTTACCAGAAACAAAATCTAGGCATAGCCTGGTTACCAGAAGAAAAATCTAGGCATAGCCTGGTTACCAGAAACAAAATCTAGGCATAGCCTGGTTACCAGAAACAAAATCTAGGCATAGCCTGGTTACCAGAAACAAAATCTATGCATAGCCTGGTTACCAGAAACAAAATCTATGCATAGCCTGGTTACCAGAAACAAAATCTATGCATAGCCTGGTTACCAGAAACAAAATCTAGGCATAGCCTGGTTACCAGAAACAAAATCTATGCATAGCCTGGTTACCAGAAACAAAATCTAGGCATAGCCTGGTTACCAGAAACAAAATCTAGGAATAGCCTGGTTACCAGAAACAAAATCTAGGCATAGCCTGGTTACCAGAAACAAAATCTAGGCATAGCCTGGTTACCAGAAACAAAACCTAGGCATAGCCTGGTTACCAGAAACAATCTATGCATAGCCTGGTTACCAGAAACAAAATCTATGCATAGCCTGGTTACCAGAAACAAAATCTAGGCATAGCCTGGTTACCAGAAACAAAATCTAGGAATAGCCTGGTTACCAGAAACAAAATCTAGGAATAGCCTGGTTACCAGAAACAAAATCTAGGCATAGCCTGGTTACCAGAAACAAAATCTATGCATAGCCTGGTTACCAGAAACAAAATCTAGGAATAGCCTGGTTACCAGAAACAAAATCTAGGAATAGCCTGGTTACCAGAAACAAAATCTACGCATAGCCTGGTTACCAGAAACAAAATCTATGCATAGCCTGGTTACCAGAAACAAAATCTAGGAATAGCCTGGTTACCAGAAACAAAATCTAGGAATAGCCTGGTTACCAGAAACAAAATCTAGGCATAGCCTGGTTACCAGAAACAAAATCTATGCATAGCCTGGTTACCAGAAACAAAATCTAGGCATAGCCTGGTTACCAGAAACAAAATCTAGGAATAGCCTGGTTACCAGAAACAAAATCTAGGCATAGCCTGGTTACCAGAAACAAAATCTAGGAATAGCCTGGTTACCAGAAACAAAATCTAGGCATAGCCTGGTTACCAGAAACAAAATCTATGCATAGCCTGGTTACCAGAAACAAAATCTAGGCATAGCCTGGTTACCAGAAACAAAATCTATGCATAGCCTGGTTAC
>NW_003132193.1:0-39721 GCF_000003605.2 Saccoglossus kowalevskii | reverse complement strand
TATCCATGATGTATTTTTACTCATGATACGGTGTATCCATCATGTATTTTTACTCATGATACGGTGTATCCATGCTGTATTTTTACTTATGATACGGTATATCCATGCTGTATTTTTACTCATGATACGGTGTATCCATGCTGTATTTTCACTCGTGATACGGTGTATCCATGCTGTATTTTCACTTGTGATACGGTGTATTCATGCTGTATTTTCACTCGTGATACGGTGTATCCATGCTGTATTTTCACTCATGATACGGTGTATCCATGCTGTATTTTCACTCGTGATACGGTGTATCCATGCTGTATTTTCACTCATGATACGGTGTATCCATGCTGTATTTTTACTCATGATACGATGTATCCATGCTGTATTTTTACTCATGATACGGTGTATCCATGCTGTATTTTTACTCATGATACGGTGTATCCATGCTGTATTTTTACTCATGATACGGTGTATCCATGCTGTATTTTTACTCATGATATGGTGTATCCATGCCGTATTTTTACTCATGATACGGTGTATCCATGCTGTATTTTCACTCGTGATACGGTGTATCCATGCTGTATTTTTACTCATGATACGGTGTATCCATGCTGTATTTTTACTCATGATACGGTGTATCCATGCTGTATTTTCACTCGTTATACGGTGTATCCATGCTGTATTTTCACTTGTGATACGGTGTATTCATGCTGTATTTTCACTCGTGATACGGTGTATCCATGCTGTATTTTCACTCATGATACGGTGTATCCATGCTGTATTTTCACTCGTGATACGGTGTATCCATGCTGTATTTTCACTCATGATACGGTGTATCCATGCTGTATTTTTACTTATGATACGGTGTATCCATGCTGTATTTTTACTCATGATACGGTGTATCCATGCTGTATTTTTACTCATGATACGGTGTATCCATGCTGTATTTTTACTCATGATACAGTGTATCCATGCTGTATTTTTACACATGATACGGTGTATCCATGCCGTATTTTTACTCATGATACGGTGTATCCATGCTGTATTGTTACTCGTGATACGGTGTATCGTTGCTGTATTTTACTCATCATACGGTGTATCCATGCTGTATTTTCACACGTGATACGGTGTATCCATGCTGTATTTTTACTCATGATACGGTGTATCCATGCTGTATTTTTACTCATGATACGGTGTATCCATGCTGTATTTTTACTCATGATACGGTGTATCCATGATGTATTTTTACTCATGATACGGTGTATCCATGTTGTATTTTTACTCATGATACGGTGTATCCATGATGTATTTTTACTCATGATACGGTGTATCCATGCTGTATTTTTGCTCATGATACGGTGTATCCATGCTGTATTTTTACTTATGATACGGTGTATCCATGCTGTATTTTACTTATTATACGGTGTATCCATGCTGTATTTTTACTTATGATACGGTGTATCCATGCTGTATTTTTACTCATGATACGGTGTATCCATGATGTATATTTGCTCATGATATGGTGTATCCATGCTGTATTTTTACTCGTGATACAGTGCATCCATGCTGTATTATTACTTATGATACGGTATATCCATGCTGTATTTTTACTCATGATACGGTGTATCCATGCTGTATTTTTACTCATGATACGGTGTATCCATGCTGTATTTTTACTCATGATACGGTGTATCCATGCTGTATTTTTACTTATGATACGGTATATCCATGCTGTATTTTTACTCATGATACGGTGTATCCATGCTGTATTTTCACTCGTGATACGGTGTATCCATGCTGTATTTTCACTTGTGATACGGTGTATTCATGCTGTATTTTCACTCGTGATACGGTGTATCCATGCTGTATTTTCACTCATGATACGGTGTATCCATGCTGTATTTTCACTCGTGATACGGTGTATCCATGCTGTATTTTCACTCATGATACGGTGTATCCATGCTGTATTTTTACTCATGATACGGTGTATCCATGCTGTATTTTTACTCATGATACGGTGTATCCATGCTGTATTTTTACTCATGATACGGTGTATCCATGCTGTATTTTTACTCATGATACGGTGTATCCATGCTGTATTTTTACTCATGATATGGTGTATCCATGCCGTATTTTTACTCATGATACGGTGTATCCATGCTGTATTTTTACTCATGATACGGTGTATCCATGCTGTATTTTTACTCATGATACGGTGTATCCATGCTGTATTTTTACTCATGATATGATGTATCCATGCTGTATTTTTACTCATGATACGGTGTATCCATGCTGTATTTTCACTCGTGATACGGTGTATCCATGCTGTATTTTTACTCATGATACGGTGTATCCATGCTGTATTTTTACTCATGATACGGTGTATCCATGCTGTATTTTCACTCGTGATACGGTGTATCCATGCTGTATTTTCACTTGTGATACGGTGCATCCATGCTGTATTATTACATATGATACGGTATATCCATGCTGTATTTTTACTCATGTTACGGTGCATTCATGCTGTATTTTTACTCATGATACGGTGTATCCATGCTGTATTTTTACTCATGATACGGTGTATCCATGCTGTATTTTTACTTATGATACGGTGTATCCATGCTGTATTTTTACTCATGATACGGTGTATCCATGCTGTATTTTTACTCATGATACGGTGTATCCATGCTGTATTTTTACTTATGATACGGTGCATTCATGCTGTATTTTTACTCATGATACGGTGTATCCATGCTGTATTTTTACTCATGATACAATGTATCTGTGCTGTATTTTTACTCATGATACGGTGTATCCATGCTGTATTTTTACTCATGATACGGTGTATCCATGCTGTATTTTTATTCATGATACGGTGTATCCATGCTGTATTTTCACTCGTGATACGGTGTATCCATGTTGTATTTTTACTCATGATATGGTGTATCCATGCTGTATTGTTACTCGTGATACGGTGTATCGTTGCTGTACTTTTACTCATGATACTGTGTATCCATGCTGTATTTTCACTCGTGATACTGTGTATCCATGCTGTATTTTTACTCATGATACGGTGTATCCATGCTGTATTGTTACTCGTGATACGGTGTATCGTTGCTGTATTTTTACTCATGATACGATGTATCCATGCTGTATTTTTACTCATGATACGGTTTTATCCATGATGTATTATTATTCATGATACGGTGTATCCATGCTGTATTTTCACTCGTGATATAGTGTATCCATGCTGTATTTTTACTCATGATACGGTGTATCCATGCTGTATTTCCACTCCTGATACGGTGTATCCATGATGTATTTTTACTCATGATACGGTGTATCCATGATGTATTTTTACTCATGATACGGTGTATCCATGATCTATTTTCACTCATGATACGGTGTATCCATGCTGTATTTTTACTTGTGATACGGTGTATCCATGATGTATTTTTACTCATGATACGGTGTATCCATGATGTATTTCCACTCATGACACGGTGTATCCATGCTGTATTTTTACTCGTGATACGGTGTATCCATGCTGTATTTTTACTCGTGATACGGTGTATTCATGCTGTATTTTCACTCATGATACGGTGTATCCATGATGTATAATTGCTTATGATACGGTGTATCCACAATGTATTTTCACTCATGATACGGTGTATCCATGCTGTATTTTTACTTATGATATGGTGTATCCATGATGTATTTTCACTCATGATACGGTGTATCCATGCTGTATTTTTACTCCTGATACGGTGTATCCATGCTGTATTTTTACTCTTGATACGGTGTATCCATGCTGTATTTTCACTCGTGATACGGTGCATCCATGCTGTATTTTTACTTATGATACGGTGT
This sequence comes from Saccoglossus kowalevskii, assembly GCF_000003605.2. Lineage (NCBI taxonomy): Eukaryota > Metazoa > Hemichordata > Enteropneusta > Harrimaniidae > Saccoglossus > Saccoglossus kowalevskii. Next base: position 35,860 of record NW_003132193.1, on the reverse strand, counting down.
ATCCATGCTGTATTTTTACTCATGATACGGTGTATCCATGATGTATATTTGCTCATGATATGGTGTATCCATGCTGTATTTTCACTCGTGATACGGTGCATCCATGCTGTATTTTTACTTATGATACGGTATATCCATGCTGTATTTTTACTCATGATACGGTGTATCCATGCTGTATTTTTACTCATGATACGGTGTATCCATGCTGTATTTTTATTCATGATACGGTGTATCCATGCTGTATTTTCACTCGTGATACGGTGTATCCATGCTGTATTTTTACTCATGATATGGTGTATCCATGCTGTATTGTTACTCGTGATACGGTGTATCGTTGCTGTACTTTTACTCATGATACTGTGTATCCATGCTGTATTTTCACTCGTGATACTGTGTATCCATGCTGTATTTTTACTCATGATACGGTGTATCCATGCTGTATTGTTACTCGTGATACGGTGTATCGTTGCTGTATTTTTACTCATGATACGATGTATCCATGCTGTATTATTATTCATGATACGGTGTATCCATGTTGTATTTTCACTCGTGATATTGTGTATCCATGCTGTATTTTTACTCATGATACGGTGTATCCATGATGTATTTTCACTCATGATACGGTGTATCCATGCTGTATTTTTACTCCTGATACGGTGTATCCATGCTGTATTTTTACTCTTGATACGGTGTATCCATGCTGTATTTTCACTCGTGATACGGTGCATCCATGCTGTATTTTTACTTATGATACGGTGTATCCATGCTGTATTTTTACTTATGATACGGTATATCCATGCTGTATTTTTACTCATGATACGGTTTATCCATGCTGTATTTTCACTCGTGATACGGTGCATCCATGCTGTATTTTTACTCATGATACGGTGTATCCATGCTGTATTTTTACTCATGATACGGTGCATTCATGCTGTATTTTTACTCATGATACGGTGTATCCATGCTGTATTTTTACTCATGATACGGTGTATCCATGCTGTATTTTTACTTATGATACGGTGTATCCATGCTGTATTTTTACTCATGATATGGTGTATCCATGCTGTATTTTCACTCGTGATACGGTGCATCCATGCTGTATTTTTACTCATGATACGGTGTATCCATGCTGTATTTTTACTCATGATACGGTGCATTCATGCTGTATTTTTACTCATGATACGGTGTATCCATGCTGTATTTTTACTCATGATACGGTGTATCCATGCTGTATTTTTACTTATGATACGGTATATCCATGCTGTATTTTTACTCATGATACGGTTTATCCATGCTGTATTTTCACTCGTGATACGGTGCATCCATGCTGTATTTTTACTCATGATACGGTGTATCCATGCTGTATTTTTACTCATGATACGGTGCATTCATGCTGTATTTTTACTCATGATACGGTGTATCCATGCTGTATTTTTACTCATGATACGGTGTATCCATGCTGTATTTTTACTTATGATACGGTGTATCCATGCTGTATTTTTACTCATGATATGGTGTATCCATGCTGTATTTTCACTCGTGATACGGTGCATCCATGCTGTATTTTTACTCATGATACGGTGTATCCATGCTGTATTTTTACTCATGGTACGGTGCATTCATGCTGTATTTTTACTCATGATACGGTGTATCCATGCTGTATTTTTACTCATGATACGGTGTATCCATGCTGTATTTTTACTTATGATACGGTGTATCCATGCTGTATTTTTACTCATGATACGGTGTATCCATGCTGTATTTTTACTCATGATACGGTGTATCCGTGCTGTATTTTTACTTATGATACGGTGTATCCATGCTGTATTTTTACTCATGATACAATGTATCTGTGCTGTATTTTTACTCATGATACGGTGTATCCATGCTGTATTTTTACTCATGATACGGTGTATCCATGCTGTATTTTTATTCATGATACGGTGTATCCATGCTGTATTTTAACTCGTGATACGGTGTATCCATGCTGTATTTTTACTCATGATATGGTGTATCCATGCTGTATTGTTACTCGTGATACGGTGTATCGTTGCTGTACTTTTACTCATGATACTGTGTATCCATGCTGTATTTTCACTCGTGATACTGTGTATCCATGCTGTATTTTTACTCATGATACGGTGTATCCATGCTGTATTGTTACTCGTGATACGGTGTATCGTTGCTGTATTTTTACTCATGATACGATGTATCCATGCTGTATTTTTACTCATGATACGGTTTTATCCATGATGTATTATTATTCATGATACGGTGTATCCATGCTGTATTTTCACTCGTGATATTGTGTATCCATGCTGTATTTTTACTCATGATACGGTGTATCCATGCTGTATTTCCACTCCTGATACGGTGTATCCATGCTGTATTTTTACTCATGATACGGTGTATCCATGCTGTATTGTTACTCGTGATACGGTGTATCGTTGCTGTGTTTTTACTCATGATACGGTGTATCCATGCTGTATTTTCACTCGTGATACGGTGTATCCATGCTGTATTTTTACTCATGATACGGTGTATCCATGCTGTATTGTTACTCGTGATACGGTGTATCGTTGCTGTATTTTTACTCATGATACGATGTATCCATGCTGTATTTTTACTCATGATACAGTTTTATCCATGATGTATTATTATTCATGATACGGTGTATCCATGCTGTATTTTCACTCGTGATATGGTGTATCCATGCTGTATTTTTACTCATGATACGGTGTATCCATGCTGTATTGTTACTCGTGATACGGTGTATCGTTGCTGTATTTTTACTCATGATACGGTGTATCCATGCTGTATTTTCACTCGTGATACTGTGTATCCATGCTGTATTTTAACTCATGATACGGTGTATCCATGCTGTATTGTTACTCGTGATACGGTGTATCGTTGCTGTATTTTTACTCATGATACGATGTATCCATGCTGTATTTTTACTCATGATACGGTTTTATCCATGATGTATTATTATTCATGATACGGTGTATCCATGCTGTATTTTCACTCGTGATATGGTGTATCCATGCTGTATTTTTACTCATGATACGGTGTATCCATGCTGTATTTCCACTCCTGATACGGTGTATCCATGCTGTATTTTTACTCATGATACGGTGTATCCATGCTGTATTGTTACTCGTGATACGGTGTATCGTTGCTGTGTTTTTACTCATGATACGGTGTATCCATGCTGTATTTTCACTCGTGATACGGTGTATCCATGCTGTATTTTTACTCATGATACGGTGTATCCATGCTGTATTGTTACTCGTGATACGGTGTATCGTTGCTGTATTTTTACTCATGATACAGTTTTATCCATGATGTATTATTATTCATGATACGGTGTATCCATGCTGTATTTTCACTCGTGATATGGTGTATCCATGCTGTATTTTTACTCATGATACGGTGTATCCATGCTGTATTTTTACTCATGATACGGTGTATCCATGCTGTATTTTTGCTCATGATACGGTGTATCCATGCTGTATTTTTACTTATGATACGGTGTATCCATGCTGTATTTTACTTATGATACGGTGTATCCATGCTGTATTTTTACTCATGATACGGTGTATCCATGCTGTATTTTTACTCATGATACGGTGTATCCGTGCTGTATTTTTACTTATGATACGGTGTATCCATGCTGTATTTTTACTCATGATACAATGTATCTGTGCTGTATTTTTACTCATGATACGGTGTATCCATGCTGTATTTTTACTCATGATACGGTGTATCCATGCTGTATTTTTATTCATGATACGGTGTATCCATGCTGTATTTTCACTCGTGATACGGTGTATCCATGCTGTATTTTTACTCATGATATGGTGTATCCATGCTGTATTGTTACTCGTGATACGGTGTATCGTTGCTGTACTTTTACTCATGATACTGTGTATCCATGCTGTATTTTCACTCGTGATACTGTGTATTCATGCTGTATTTTTACTCATGATACGGTGTATCCATGCTGTATTGTTACTCGTGATACGGTGTATCGTTGCTGTATTTTTACTCATGATACGATGTATCCATGCTGTATTTTTACTCATGATACGGTTTTATCCATGATGTATTATTATTCATGATACGGTGTATCCATGCTGTATTTTCACTCGTGATATGGTGTATCCATGCTGTATTTTTACTCATGATACGGTGTATCCATGCTGTATTTCCACTCCTGATACGGTGTATCCATGCTGTATTTTTACTCATGATACGGTGTATCCATGCTGTATTGTTACTCGTGATACGGTGTATCGTTGCTGTGTTTTTACTCATGATACGGTGTATCCATGCTGTATTTTCACTCGTGATACGGTGTATCCATGCTGTATTTTTACTCATGATACGGTGTATCCATGCTGTATTGTTACTCGTGATACGGTGTATCGTTGCTGTATTTTTATTCATGATACGATGTATCCATGCTGTATTTTTACTCATGATACAGTTTTATCCATGATGTATTATTATTCATGATACGGTGTGTCCATGCTGTATTTTCACTCGTGATATGGTGTATCCATGCTGTATTTTTACTCATGATACGGTGTATCCATGCTGTATTGTTACTCGTGATACGGTGTATCGTTGCTGTATTTTTACTCATGATACAGTTTTATCCATGATGTATTATTATTCATGATACGGTGTATCCATGCTGTATTTTCACTCGTGATATGGTGTATCCATGCTGTATTTTTACTCATGATACGGTGTATCCATGCTGTATTTCCACTCCTGATACGGTGTATCCATGCTGTATTTTTACTCATGATACGGTGTATCCATGCTATATTGTTACTCGTGATACGGTGTATCGTTGCTGTATTTTTACTCATGATACGGTGTATCCATGCTGTATTTTTACTCATGATACGGTGTATCCATGCTGTATTTTTACTCATGATACGGTGTATCCATGCTGTATTTTTACTCATGATACGGTGTATCCATGATGTATTTTTACTCATGATACGGTGTATCCATCCTGTATTTTTACTCATGATACGGTGTATCCATGATGTATTTTTACTCATGATACGGTGTATCCATGCTGTATTTTTACTCATGATACGGTGTATCCATGCTGTATTTTTACTTATGATACGGTGTATCCATTCTGTATTTTACTTATGATACGGTGTATCCATGCTGTATTTTCACTCGTGATACGGTGTATCCATGATGTATATTTGCTCGTCATACGGTGTATCCATGATGTATTTTCACTCATGATACGGTGTATCCATGCTGTATTTTTACTCATGATACGGTGTATCCATGCTGTATTTTTACTCATGATACGGTGTATCCATGCTGTATTTTCACTCGTGATACTGTGTATCCATGCTGTATTTTTACTCGTGATACGGTGTATCCATGCTGTATTTTTACTCGTGATACGGTGTATCCATGCTGTATGTTTACTCATGATACGGTGTATCCATGATTTATATTTGCTCATGATACGGTGTATCCATGCTGTATTTTCACTCGTGATACGGTGCATCCATGCTGTATTTTTACTTATGATACGGTGTATCCATGCTGTATTTTTACTCATGATACGGTGTATCCATGCTGTATTGTTACTCGTGATACGGTGTATCGTTGCTGTATTTTTACTCATGATACGATGTATCCATGCTGTATTTTTACTCATGATACGGTTTTATCCATGATGTATTATTATTCATGATACGGTGTATCCATGCTGTATTTTCACTCGTGATATGGTGTATCCATGCTGTATTTTTACTCATGATACGGTGTATCCATGCTGTATTTCCACTCCTGATACGGTGTATCCATGCTGTATTTTTACTCATGATACGGTGTATCCATGATGTATTTTTACTCATGATACGGTGTATCCATGCTGTATTTTTACTCATGATACGGTGTATCCATGCTGTATTTTTACTTATGATACGGTGTATCCATGCTGTATTTTACTTATGATACGGTGTATCCATGCTGTATTTTCACTCGTGATACGGTGTATCCATGATGTATATTTGCTCGTCATACGGTGTATCCATGATGTATTTTCACTCATGATACGGTGTATCCATGCTGTATTTTTACTCATGATACGGTGTATCCATGCTGTATTTTTACTCATGATACGGTGTATCCATGCTGTATTTTCACTCGTGATACTGTGTATCCATGCTGTATTTTTACTCGTGATACGGTGTATCCATGCTGTATTTTTACTCGTGATACGGTGTATCCATGCTGTATTTTTACTCATGATACGGTGTATCCATGATTTATATTTGCTCATGATACGGTGTATCCATGCTGTATTTTCACTCGTGATACGGTGCATCCATGCTGTATTTTTACTTATGATACGGTGTATCCATGCTGTATTTTTACTCATGATACGGTGTATCCATGCTGTATTGTTACTCGTGATACGGTGTATCGTTGCTGTATTTTTACTCATGATACGATGTATCCATGCTGTATTTTTACTCATGATACAGTTTTATCCATGATGTATTATTATTCATGATACGGTGTATCCATGCTGTATTTTCACTCGTGATATGGTGTATCCATGCTGTATTTTTACTCATGATACGGTGTATCCATGCTGTATTTCCACTCCTGATACGGTGTATCCATGCTGTATTTTTAGTCATGATACGGTGTATCCATGCTGTATTGTTACTCGTGATACGGTGTATCGTTGCTGTATTTTTACTCATGATACGATGTATCCATGCTGTATTTTTACTCATGATACAGTTTTATCCATGATGTATTATTATTCATGATACGGTGTATCCATGCTGTATTTTCACTCGTGATATGGTGTATCCATGCTGTATTTTTACTCATGATACGGTGTATCCATGCTGTATTGTTACTCGTGATACGGTGTATCGTTGCTGTATTTTTACTCATGATACGGTGTATCCATGCTGTATTTTCACTCGTGATACTGTGTATCCATGCTGTATTTTTACTCATGATACGGTGTATCCATGCTGTATTGTTACTCGTGATACGGTGTATCGTTGCTGTATTTTTACTCATGATACGATGTATCCATGCTGTATTTTTACTCATGATACGGTGTATCCATGCTGTATTTTTACTCATGATACGGTGTATCCATGCTGTATTTTCACTCGTGATACTGTGTATCCATGCTGTATTTTTACTCGTGATATGGTGTATCCATGCTGTATTTTTACTCGTGATACGGTGTATCCATGCTGTATTTTTACTCATGATACGGTGTATCCATGATTTATATTTGCTCATGATACGGTGTATCCATGCTGTATTTTCACTCGTGATACGGTGCATCCATGCTGTATTTTTACTTATGATACGGTGTATCCATGCTGTATTTTTACTCATGATACGGTGTATCCATGCTGTATTGTTACTCGTGATACGGTGTATCATGCTGTATTTTTACTCATGATACGGTGTATCATGCTGTATTTCACTCGTGATACGGTGTATCCATGCTGTATTTTACTCATGATACGGTGTATCCATGCTGTATTGTTACTCGTGATACGGTGTATCGTTGCTGTATTTTTACTCATGATACGATGTATCCATGCTGTATTTTTACTCATGATACAGTTTTATCCATGATGTATTATTATTCATGATACGGTGTATCCATGCTGTATTTTCACTCGTGATATGGTGTATCCATGCTGTATTTTTACTCATGATACGGTGTATCCATGCTGTATTTCCACTCCTGATACGGTGTATCCATGCTGTATTTTTACTCATGATACGGTGTATCCATGCTATATTGTTACTCGTGATACAGTGTATCGTTGCTGTATTTTTACTCATGATACGGTGCATCCATACTGTATTTTTACTCATGTTACGGTGTATCCATGCTGTATTTTTACTCATGGTACGGTGTATCCATGCTGTATTTTTACTCATGATACGGTGTATCCATGCTGTATTTTTACTCATGATACGGTGTATCCATGCTGTATTTTTACTCATGATACGGTGTATCCATGCTGTATTTTTACTCATGATACGGTGTATCCATGATGTATTTTTACTCATGATACGGTGTATCCATGCTGTATTTTTACTCATGATACGGTGTATCCATGCTGTATTTTTACTCATGATACGGTGTATCCATGCTGTATTTTACTTATGATACGGTGTATCCATGCTGTATTTTCACTCGTGATACGGTGTATCCATGATGTATATTTGCTCGTCATACGGTGTATCCATGATGTATTTTCACTCATGATACGGTGTATCCATGCTGTATTTTTACTCATGATACGGTGTATCCATGCTGTATTTTTACTCGTGATACGGTGTATCCATGCTGTATTTTCACTCGTGATACGGTGTATCCATGCTGTATTTTTACTCGTGATACGGTGTATCCATGCTGTATTTTTACTCGTGATACGGTGTATCCATGCTGTATTTTTACTCATGATACGGTGTATCCATGCTGTATTGTTACTCGTGATACGGTGTATCGTTGCTGTATTTTTACTCATGATACGGTGTATCCATGCTGTATTTTCACTCGTGATACTGTGTATCCATGCTGTATTTTTACTCATGATACGGTGTATCCATGCTGTATTGTTACTCGTGATACGTTGTATCGTTGCTGTATTTTTACTCATGATACGATGTATCCATGCTGTATTTTTACTCATGATACGGTTTTATCCATGATGTATTATTATTCATGATACGGTGTATCCATGCTGTATTTTCACTCGTGATATGGTGTATCCATGCTGTATTTTTACTCATGATACGGTGTATCCATGCTGTATTTCCACTCCTGATACGGTGTATCCATGCTGTATTTTTACTCATGATACGGTGTATCCATGCTGTATTGTTACTCGTGATACGGTGTATCCATGCTGTATTTTTACTCATGATACGGTGTATCCATGCTGTATTTTCACTCGTGATACGGTGTATCCATGCTGTATTTTTTACTCATGATACGGTGTATCCATGCTGTATTGTTACTCGTGATACGGTGTATCGTTGCTGTATTTTTACTCATGATACGATGTATCCATGCTGTATTTTACTCATGATACAGTTTATCCATGATGTATTATTATTCATAATACGGTGTATCCATGCTGTATTTTCACTCGTGATATGGTGTATCCATGCTGTATTTTTACTCATGATACGGTGTATCCATGCTGTATTGTTACTCGTGATACGGTGTATCGTTGCTGTATTTTTACTCATGATACGGTGTATCCATGCTGTATTTTCACTCGTGATACTGTGTATCCATGCTGTATTTTTACTCATGATACGGTGTATCCATGCTGTATTGTTACTCGTGATACGTTGTATCGTTGCTGTATTTTTACTCATGATACGATGTATCCATGCTGTATTTTTACTCATGATACGGTTTTATCCATGATGTATTATTATTCATGATACGGTGTATCCATGCTGTATTTTCACTCGTGATATGGTGTATCCATGCTGTATTTTTACTCATGATACGGTGTATCCATGCTGTATTTCCACTCCTGATACGGTGTATCCATGCTGTATTTTTACTCATGATACGGTGTATCCATGCTGTATTGTTACTCGTGATACGGTGTATCCATGCTGTATTTTTACTCATGATACGGTGTATCCATGCTGTATTTTCACTCGTGATACGGTGTATCCATGCTGTATTTTTACTCATGATACGGTGTATCCATGCTGTATTGTTACTCGTGATACGGTGTATCGTTGCTGTATTTTTACTCATGATACGATGTATCCATGCTGTATTTTTACTCATGATACAGTTTTATCCATGATGTATTATTATTCATGATACGGTGTATCCATGCTGTATTTTCATTCGTGATATGGTGTATCCATGCTGTATTTTTACTCATGATACGGTGTATCCATGCTGTATTTCCACTCCTGATACGGTGTATCCATGCTGTATTTTTACTCATGATACGGTGTATCCATGCTATATTGTTACTCGTGATACAGTGTATCGTTGCTGTATTTTTACTCATGATACGGTGCATCCATACTGTATTTTTACTCATGTTACGGTGTATCCATGCTGTATTTTTACTCATGATACGGTGTATCCATGCTGTATTTTTACTCATGATACGGTGTATCCATGCTGTATTTTTACTCATGATACGGTGTATCCATGCTGTATTTTTACTCATGATACGGTGTATCCATGATGTATTTTTACTCATGATACGGTGTATCCATGCTGTATTTTTACTCATGATACGGTGTATACATGCTGTATTTTTACTCATGATACGGTGTATCCATGCTGTATTTTACTTATGATACGGTGTATCCATGCTGTATTTTCACTCGTGATACGGTGTATCCATGATGTATATTTGCTCGTCATACGGTGTATCCATGATGTATTTTCACTCATGATACGGTGTATCCATGCCGTATTTTTACTCATGATACGGTGTATCCATGCTGTATTTTTACTCGTGATACGGTGTATCCATGCTGTATTTTTACTCGTGATACGGTGTATCCATGCTGTATTTTTACTCATGATACGGTGTATCCATGATTTATATTTGCTCATGATACGGTGTATCCATGCTGTATTTTCACTCGTGATACGGTGCATCCATGCTGTATTTTTACTTATGATACGGTGTATCCATGCTGTATTTTTACTCATGATACGGTGTATCCATGCTGTATTTTTACTTATGATACGGTGTATCCATGCTGTATTTTTACTCATGATACGGTGTATCCATGCTGTATTTTTACTTATGATACGGTGTATCCATGCTGTATTTTTACTTATGATACGGTGTATCCATGATGTATATTTGCTCATCATACGGTGTATCCATGCTGTATTTTTACTCATGATACGGTGTATCCATGCTGTATTGTTACTCGTGATACGGTGTATCGTTGCTGTATTTTTACTCATGATACGATGTATCCATGCTGAATTTTTACTCATGATACGGTTTTATCCATGATGTATTATTATTCATGATACGGTGTATCCATGCTGTATTTTCACTCGTGATATGGTGTATCATGCTGTATTTTTACTCATGATACGGTGTATCCATGCTGTATTTCCACTCCTGATACGGTGTATCCATGCTGTATTTTTACTCATGATACGGTGTATCCATGCTGTATTGTTACTCGTGATACGGTGTATCGTTGCTGTGTTTTTACTCATGATACGGTGTATCCATGCTGTATTTTCACTCGTGATACGGTGTATCCATGCTGTATTTTTACTCATGATACGGTGTATCCATGCTGTATTGTTACTCGTGATATGGTGTATCGTTGCTGTATTTTTACTCATGATACGATGTATCCATGCTGTATTTTTACTCATGATACAGTTTTATCCATGATGTATTATTATTCATGATACGGTGTACCCATGCTGTATTTTCACTCGTGATATGGTGTATCCATGCTGTATTTTTACTCATGATACGGTGTATCCATGCTGTATTTCCACTCCTGATACGGTGTATCCATGCTGTATTTTTACTCATGATACGGTGTATCCATGCTATATTGTTACTCGTGATACGGTGTATCGTTGCTGTATTTTTACTCATGATACGGTGTATCCATGCTGTATTTTTACTCATGTTACGGTGTATCCATGCTGTATTTTTACTCAGGATACTGTGTATCCATGCTGTATTTCACTCATGATACGGTGTATCCATGATGTATTTTTACTCATGATACGGTGTATCCATGCTGTATTTTTACTCATGATACGGTGTATCCATGCTGTATTTTTACTTATGATACGGTGTATCCATGCTGTATTTTACTTATGATACAGTGTATCCATGCTGTATTTTCACTCGTAATACGGTGTATCCATGATGTATATTTGCTCGTCATACGGTGTATCCATGATGTATTTTCACTCATGATACGGTGTATCCATGCTGTATTTTTACTCATGATACGGTGTATCCATGCTGTATTTTTACTCATGATACGGTGTATCCATGCTGTATTTTTACTCGTGATACGGTGTATCCATGCTGTATTTTTACTCGTGATACGGTGTATCCATGCTGTATTTTTACTCATGATACGGTGTATCCATGATTTATATTTGCTCATGATACGGTGTATCCATGCTGTATTTTCACTCGTGATACGGTGCATCCATGCTGTATTTTTTACTTATGATACGGTGTATCCATGCTGTATTTTTACTCATGATACGGTGTATCCATGCTGTATTTTTACTTATGATACGGTGTATCCATGCTGTATTTTTACTCATGATATGGTGTATCCATGCTGTATTTTTACTTATGATACGGTGCATCCATGCTGTATTTTTACTCATGATACCGTGTATCCATGCTGTATTTTTACTCATGATACGGTGTATCCATGCTGTATTTTTACTTATGATACGGTGTATCCATGCTGTATTTTTACTTATGATACGGTGTATCCATGATGTATATTTTCTCATCATACGGTGTATCCATGCTGTATTTTTACTTATGATACGGTGTATCCATGATGTATATTTGCTCATCATACGGTGTATCCATGATGTATTTTTGCTCATGATACGGTGTATCCATGCTGTATTTTCACTTGTGATACGGTGCGTCCATGCTGTATTTTTACTCATGATACGGTGTATGCATGCTGTATTTTTACTTATGATACGGTGTATCCATGCTGTATTTTTACTTATGATACGGTGTATCTATGCTGTATTTTTACTTATGATACGGTGTATCCATGCTGTATTTTTACTCATGATACGGTGTATCCATGCTGTATTTTTACTCATGATACGGTGTATCCATGCTGTATTTTTACTCATGATACGGTGTATCCATGCTGTATTTTTACTCATGATACTGTGTATCCATGCTGTATTTTTACTCATGATACGGTGTATCCATGCTGTATTTTTACTTATGATACGGTGTATCCATGCTGTATTTTTACTTATGATACGGTGTATCCATGCTGTATTTTTACTTATGATACGGTGTATCCATGCTGTATTTTTACACGTAATACGGTGTATCGTTGCTGTATTTTTACTCATGATACGGTGTATCCATGCTGTATTGTTACTCGTGATACGGTGTATCGTTGCTGTATTTTTACTCATCATACGGTGTATCCATGCTGTATTTTCACACGTGATACGGTGTATCCATGCTGTATTTTTACTCATGATACGGTGTATCCATGCTGTATTTTTACTCATGATACGGTGTATCCATGCTGTATTTTTACTCATGATACGGTGTATCCATGCTGTATTTTTACTTATGATACGGTGTATCCATGATGTATATTTTCTCATCATACGGTGTATCCATGCTGTATTTTTTACTTATGATACGGTGTATCCATGATGTATATTTGCTCATCATACGGTGTATCCATGATGTATTTTTGCTCATGATACGGTGTATCCATGCTGTATTTTCACTTGTGATACGGTGCGTCCATGCTGTATTTTTACTCATGATACGGTGTATGCATGCTGTATTTTTACTTATGATACGGTGTATCCATGCTGTATTTTTACTTATGATACGGTGTATCTATGCTGTATTTTTACTTATGATACGGTGTATCCATGCTGTATTTTTACTCATGATACGGTGTATCCATGCTGTATTTTTACTCATGATACGGTGTATCCATGCTGTATTTTTACTCATGATACGGTGTATCCATGCTGTATTTTTACTCATGATACGGTGTATCCATGCTGTATTTTTACTCATGATACGGTGTATCCATGCTGTATTTTTACTTATGATACGGTGTATCCATGCTGTATTTTTACTTATGATACGGTGTATCCATGCTGTATTTTTACACGTAATACGGTGTATCGTTGCTGTATTTTTACTCATGATACGGTGTATCCATGCTGTATTGTTACTCGTGATACGGTGTATCGTTGCTGTATTTTTACTCATCATACGGTGTATCCATGCTGTATTTTCACACGTGATACGGTGTATCCATGCTGTATTTTTACTCATGATACGGTGTATCCATGCTGTATTTTTACTCATGATACGGTGTATCCATGCTGTATTTTTACTCATGATACGGTGTATCCATGATGTATTTTTACTCATGATACGGTGTATCCATGTTGTATTTTTACTCATGATACGGTTTTATCCATGATGTATTTTTACTCATGATACGGTGTATCCATGCTGTATTTTTGCTCATGATACGGTGTATCCATGCTGTATTTTTACTTATGATACGGTGTATCCATGCTGTATTTTACTTATGATATGGTGTATCCATGCTGTATTTTCACTCGTGATACGGTGTATCCATGATGTATATTTGCTCGTCATACGGTGTATCCATGATGTATTTTCACTCATGATACGGTGTATCCATGCTGTATTTTTACTCATGATACGGTGTATCCATGCTGTATTTTTACTCGTGATATGGTGTATCCATGCTGTATTTTCACTCGTGATACGGTGTATCCATGCTGTATTTTTACTCGTGATACGGTGTATTCATGCTGCATTTTTACTCGTGATACGGTGTATCCATGCTGTATTTTTACTCATGATACGGTGTATCCATGATTTATATTTGCTCATGATACGGTGTATCCATGCTGTATTTTCACTCGTGATACGGTGCATCCATGCTGTATTTTTACTTATGATACGGTGTATCCATGCTGTATTTTTACTCATGATACGGTGTATCCATGCTGTATTTTTGCTTATAATACGGTGTATCCATGCTGTATTTTTACTCATGATATGGTGTATCCATGCTGTATTTTTACTTATGATACGGTGCATCCATGCTGTATTTTTACTCATGATACGGTGTATCCATGCTGTATTTTTACTCATGATACGGTGTATCCATGCTGTATTTTTACTTATGATACAGTGTATCCATGCTGTATTTTTACTTATGATACGGTGTATCCATGATGTATATTTGCTCATCATACGGTGTATCCATGCTGTATTTTTACTCATGATACGGTGTATCCATGCTGTATTGTTTCTCGTGATACGGTGTATCGTTGCTGTGTTTTTACTCATGATACGATGTATCCATGCTGAATTTTTACTCATGATACGGTTTTATCCATGATGTATTATTATTCATGATACGGTGTATCCATGCTGTATTTTCACTCGTGATATGGTGTATCATGCTGTATTTTTACTCATGATACGGTGTATCCATGCTGTATTTCCACTCCTGATACGGTGTATCCATGCTGTATTTTTACTCATGATACGGTGTATCCATGCTGTATTGTTACTCGTGATACGGTGTATCGTTGCTGTGTTTTTACTCATGATACGGTGTATCCATGCTGTATTTTCACTCGTGATACGGTGTATCCATGCTGTATTTTTACTCATGATACGGTGTATCCATGCTGTATTGTTACTCGTGATACGGTGTATCGTTGCTGTATTTTTACTCATGATACGATGTATCCATGCTGTATTTTTACTCATGATACAGTTTTATCCATGATGTATTATTATTCATGATACGGTGTATCCATGCTGTATTTTCACTCGTGATATGGTGTATCCATGCTGTATTTTTACTCATGATACTGTGTATCCATGCTGTATTTCCACTCCTGATACGGTGTATCCATGCTGTATTTTTACTCATGATACGGTGTATCCATGCTATATTGTTACTCGTGATACGGTGTATCGTTGCTGTATTTTTACTCATGATACGGTGTATCCATGCTGTATTTTTACTCATGTTACGGTGTATCCATGCTGTATTTTTACTCATGATACGGTGTATCCATGCTGTATTTTTACTCATGATACGGTGTATCCATGCTGTATTTTTACTCATGATACGGTGTATCCATGCTGTATTTTTACTCATGATACGGTGTATCCATGATGTATTTTTACTCATGATACGGTGTATCCATGCTGTATTTTTACTCATGATACGGTGTATCCATGCTGTATTTTTACTCATGATACGGTGTATCCATGCTGTATTTTTACTCATGATACGGTGTATCCATGCTGTATTTTTACTCATGATACGGTGTATCCATGCTGTATTTTTACTTATGATACGGTGTATCTATGCTGTATTTTTACTCATGATACGGTGTATCCATGCTGTATTTTTACTTATGATACGGTGTATCCATGCTGTATTTTTACTCATGATATGGTGTATCCATGCTGTATTTTTACTTATGATACGGTGCATCCATGCTGTATTTTTACTCATGATACGGTGTATCCATGCTGTATTTTTACTCATGATACGGTGTATCCATGCTGTATTTTTACTTATGATACGGTGTATCCATGCTGTATTTTTACTTATGATACGGTGTATCCATGATGTATATTTGCTCATCATACGGTGTATCCATGCTGTATTTTTACTTATGATACGGTGTATCCATGATGTATATTTGCTCATCATACGGTGTATCCATGATGTATTTTTGCTCATGATACGGTGTATCCATGCTGTATTTTCACTTGTGATACGGTGCGTCCATGCTGTATTTTTACTCATGATACGGTGTATCCATGTTGTATTTTTACTTATGATACGGTGTATCCATGCTGTATTTTTACTTATGATACGGTGTATCTATGCTGTATTTTTACTTATGATACGGTGTATCCATGCTGTATTTTTACTCATGATACGGTGTATCCATGCTGTATTTTTACTCATGATACGGTGTATCCATGCTGTATTTTTACTCATGATACGGTGTATCCATGCTGTATTTTTACTCATGATACGGTGTATCCATGCTGTATTTTCACTCGTGATACGGTGTATCCATGCTGTATTTTTACTCATGATACGGTGTATCCATGCTGTATTTTTACTCATGATACGGTGTATCCATGCTGTATTTTCACTCGTTATACGGTGTATCCATGCTGTATTTTCACTTGTGATACGGTGTATTCATGCTGTATTTTCACTCGTGATACGGTGTATCCATGCTGTATTTTCACTCATGATACGGTGTATCCATGCTGTATTTTCACTCGTGATACGGTGTATCCATGCTGTATTTTCACTCATGATACGGTGTATCCATGCTGTATTTTTACTTATGATACGGTGTATCCATGCTGTATTTTTACTCATGATACGGTGTATCCATGCTGTATTTTTACTCATGATACGGTGTATCCATGCTGTATTTTTACTCATGATACAGTGTATCCATGCTGTATTTTTACACATGATACGGTGTATCCATGCCGTATTTTTACTCATGATACGGTGTATCCATGCTGTATTTTTACTCGTGATACGGTGTATCGTTGCTGTATTTTTACTCATGATACGGTATATCCATGCTATATTTTTACTCATGATACGGTGTATCAATGCTGTATTTTTACTCATGATATGGTGTATCCATGCTGTATATTTACTCATGATACGCTGTATCAATGCTGTATTTTTACTCATGATACGGTGTATCCATGATGTATTTTTACTCATGATACGGTGTATCCATGCTGTATTTTCACTCATGATACGGTGTATCCATGCTGTATTTTTACTCATGATACGGTGTATCCATGCTGTATTTTTACTTATGATACGGTGTATCCATGATGTATATTTACTCGTCATATGGTGTATCCATGATGTATTTTCACTCATGATACGGTGTATCCATGCTGTATTTTTACTCATGATACGGTGTATCCATGCTGTATTTTCACTCGTAATATGGTGTATCCATGCTGTATTTTTACTCGTGATACGGTGTATCCATGCTGTATTTTTACTCGTGATACGGTGTATCCATGCTGTATTTTCATTCATGATACGATGTATCCATGCTGTATTTTTACTCGTGATACGGTGTATCCATAATGTATTTTTACTCATGATACGGTGTATCCATGATGTATTTTTACTCATGATACGGTGTATCCATGCTGTATTTTCACTCATGATACGGTGTATCCATGATGTATTTTTACTCATGATACGGTGTATCCATCATGTATTTTTACTCATGATACGGTGTATCCATGCTGTATTTTTACTCGTAATACGGTGTATCCATGATGTATTTTTACTCATGATACGGTGTATCCATGATGTATTTTCACTCATGACACGGTGTATCCATGCTGTATTTTTACTCGTCATACGGTGTATCCATGCTGTATTTTTACTCGTGATACGGTGTATCCATGCTGTATTTTCACTCATGATACGGTGTATCCATGATGTATAATTGCTTATGATACGGTGTATCCACGATGTATTTTCACTCATGATACGGTGTATCCATGCTGTATTTTTACTTATGATATGGTGTATCCATGATGTATTTTCACTCATGATACGGTGTATCCATGCTGTATTTTTACTCCTGATACGGTGTATCCATGCTGTATTTTTACTCTTGATACGGTGTATCCATGCTGTATTTTCACTCATGAGACGGTGCATCCATGCTGTATTTTTACTTATGATACGGTGTATCCATGCTGTATTTTTACTCATGATACGGTGTATCCATGATGTATATTTGCTCATGATATGGTGTATCCATGCTGTATTTTCACTCGTGATACGGTGCATCCATGCTGTATTTTTACTTATGATACGGTATATCCATGCTGTATTTTTACTCATGATACGGTGTATCCATGCTGTATTTTTACTCATGATACGGTGTATCCATGCTGTATTTTTACTCATGATACGGTGTATCCATGCTGTATTTTTACTTATGATACGGTATATCCATGCTGTATTTTCACTCGTGATACGGTGTATCCATGCTGTATTTTCACTTGTGATACGGTGTATTCATGCTGTATTTTTACTCATGATACGGTGTATCCATGCTGTATTTTCACTCGTGATACGGTGTATCCATGCTGTATTTTCACTTGTGATACGGTGTATTCATGCTGTATTTTCTCTCGTGATACGGTGTATCCATGCTGTATTTTCACTCATGATACGGTGTATCCATGCTGTATTTTCACTCGTGATACGGTGTATCCATGCTGTATTTTCACTCATGATACGGTGTATGCATGCTGTATTTTTACTCATGATACGGTGTATCCATGCTGTATTGTTACTCGTGATACGGTGTGTCGTTGCTGTATTTTTACTCATGATACGGTGTATCCATGCTGTATTTTCACTCGTGATACTGTGTATCCATGCTGTATTTTTACTCATGATACGGTGTATCCATGCTGTATTGTTACTCGTGATACGGTGTATCGTTGCTGTATTTTTACTCATGATACGATGTATCCATGCTGTATTTTTACTCATGATACGGTGTATCCATGCTGTATTTTTACTCATGATACGGTGTATCCATGCTGTATTTTCACTCGTGATACTGTGTATCCATGCTGTATTTTTACTCGTGATATGGTGTATCCATGCTGTATTTTTACTCGTGATACGGTGTATCCATGCTGTATTTTTACTCATGATACGGTGTATCCATGATTTATATTTGCTCATGATACGGTGTATCCATGCTGTATTTTCACTCGTGATACGGTGCATCCATGCTGTATTTTTACTTATGATACGGTGTATCCATGCTGTATTTTTACTCATGATACGGTGTATCCATGCTGTATTGTTACTCGTGATACGGTGTATCGTTGCTGTATTTTTACTCATGATACGATGTATCCATGCTGTATTTTTACTCATGATACGGTTTTATCCATGATGTATTATTATTCATGATACGGTGTATCCATGCTGTATTTTCACTCGTGATATGGTGTATCCATGCTGTATTTTTACTCATGATACGGTGTATCCATGCTGTATTTCCACTCCTGATACGGTGTATCCATGCTGTATTTTTACTCATGATACGGTGTATCCATGATGTATTTTTACTCATGATACGGTGTATCCATCCTGTATTTTTACTCATGATACGGTGTATCCATGATGTATTTTTACTCATGATACGGTGTATCCATGCTGTATTTTTACTCATGATACGGTGTATCCATGCTGTATTTTTACTTATGATACGGTGTATCCATTCTGTATTTTACTTATGATACGGTGTATCCATGCTGTATTTTCACTCGTGATACGGTGTATCCATGATGTATATTTGCTCGTCATACGGTGTATCCATGATGTATTTTCACTCATGATACGGTGTATCCATGCTGTATTTTTACTCATGATACGGTGTATCCATGCTGTATTTTTACTCATGATACGGTGTATCCATGCTGTATTTTCACTCGTGATACTGTGTATCCATGCTGTATTTTTACTCGTGATACGGTGTATCCATGCAGTATTTTTACTCGTGATACGGTGTATCCATGCTGTATTTTTACTTATGATATGGTGTATCCATGATGTATTTTCACTCATGATACGGTGTATCCATGCTGTATTTTTACTCCTGATACGGTGTATCCATGCTGTATTTTTACTCTTGATACGGTGTATCCATGCTGTATTTTCACTCGTGAGACGGTGCATCCATGCTGTATTTTTTCTTATGATACGGTGTATCCATGCTGTATTTTTACTCATGATACGGTGTATCCATGATGTATATTTGCTCATGATATGGTGTATCCATGCTGTATTTTCACTCGTGATACGGTGCATCCATGCTGTATTTTTACTTATGATACGGTATATCCATGCTGTATTTTTACTCATGATACGGTGTATCCATGCTGTATTTTTACTCATGATACGGTGTATCCATGCTGTATTTTTACTCATGATACGGTGTATCCATGCTGTATTTTTACTTATGATACGGTATATCCATGCTGTATTTTCACTCGTGATACGGTGTATCCATGCTGTATTTTCACTTGTGATACGGTGTATTCATGCTGTATTTTCACTCGTGATACGGTGTATCCATGCTGTATTTTCACTCGTGATACGGTGTATCCATGCTGTATTTTCACTCGTGATACGGTGTATCCATGCTGTATTTTCACTCATGATACGGTGTATCCATGCTGTATTTTTACTCATGATACGGTGTATCCATGCTGTATTTTTACTCATGATACGGTGTATCCATGCTGTATTTTTACTCATGATACGGTGTATCCATGCTGTATTTTTACTCATGATACGGTGTATCCATGCTGTATTTTACTCATGATACGGTGTATCCATGCTGTATTTTTACTCATGATACGGTGTATCCATGCCGTATTTTTACTCATGATACGGTGTATCCATGCTGTATTTTTACTCGTAATACGGTGTATCCATGATGTATTTTTACTCATGATACGGTGTATCCATGATGTATTTTCACTCATGACACGGTGTATCCATGCTGTATTTTTACTCGTGATACGGTGTATCCATGCTGTATTTTTACTCGTGATACGGTGTATCCATGCTGTATTTTCACTCATGATACGGTGTATCCATGATGTATAATTGCTTATGATACGGTGTATCCACGATGTATTTTCACTCATGATACGGTGTATCCATGCTGTATTTTTACTTATGATATGGTGTATCCATGATGTATTTTCACTCATGATACGGTGTATCCATGCTGTATTTTTACTCCTGATACGGTGTATCCATGCTGTATTTTTACTCTTGATACGGTGTATCCATGCTGTATTTTCACTCATGAGACGGTGCATCCATGCTGTATTTTTACTCGTGATACGGTGTATCCATGCTGTATTTTCACTCATGATACGGTGTATCCATGCTGTATTTTTACTTATGATACGGTGTATCCATGCTGTATTTTTACTCATGATACGGTGTATCCATGCTGTATTTTTACTCATGATACGGTGTATCCATGCTGTATTTTTACTCATGATACAGTGTATCCATGCTGTATTTTTACACATGATACGGTGTATCCATGCCGTATTTTTACTCATGATACGGTGTATCCATGCTGTATTTTTACTCGTGATACGGTGTATCGTTGCTGTATTTTTACTCATGATACGGTATATCCATGCTATATTTTTACTCATGATACGGTGTATCAATGCTGTATTTTTACTCATGATATGGTGTATCCATGCTGTATATTTACTCATGATACGCTGTATCAATGCTGTATTTTTACTCATGATACGGTGTATCCATGATGTATTTTTACTCATGATACGGTGTATCCATGCTGTATTTTCACTCATGATACGGTGTATCCATGCTGTATTTTTACTCATGATACGGTGTATCCATGCTGTATTTTTACTTATGATACGGTGTATCCATGATGTATATTTACTCGTCATATGGTGTATCCATGATGTATTTTCACTCATGATACGGTGTATCCATGCTGTATTTTTACTCATGATACGGTGTATCCATGCTGTATTTTCACTCGTAATATGGTGTATCCATGCTGTATTTTTACTCGTGATACGGTGTATCCATGCTGTATTTTTACTCGTGATACGGTGTATCCATGCTGTATTTTCACTCATGATACGATGTATCCATGCTGTATTTTTACTCGTGATACGGTGTATCCATAATGTATTTTTACTCATGATACGGTGTATCCATGATGTATTTTTACTCATGATACGGTGTATCCATGCTGTATTTTCACTCATGATACGGTGTATCCATGATGTATTTTTACTCATGATACGGTGTATCCATCATGTATTTTTACTCATGATACGGTGTATCCATGCTGTATTTTTACTCGTAATACGGTGTATCCATGATGTATTTTTACTCATGATACGGTGTATCCATGATGTATTTTCACTCATGACACGGTGTATCCATGCTGTATTTTTACTCGTGATACGGTGTATCCATGCTGTATTTTTACTCGTGATACGGTGTATCCATGCTGTATTTTCACTCATGATACGGTGTATCCATGATGTATAATTGCTTATGATACGGTGTATCCACGATGTATTTTCACTCATGATACGGTGTATCCATGCTGTATTTTTACTTATGATATGGTGTATCCATGATGTATTTTCACTCATGATACGGTGTATCCATGCTGTATTTTTACTCCTGATACGGTGTATCCATGCTGTATTTTTACTCTTGATACGGTGTATCCATGCTGTATTTTCACTCGTGAGACGGTGCATCCATGCTGTATTTTTTCTTATGATACGGTGTATCCATGCTGTATTTTTACTCATGATACGGTGTATCCATGATGTATATTTGCTCATGATATGGTGTATCCATGCTGTATTTTCACTCGTGATACGGTGCATCCATGCTGTATTTTTACTTATGATACGGTATATCCATGCTGTATTTTTACTCATGATACGGTGTATCCATGCTGTATTTTTACTCATGATACGGTGTATCCATGCTGTATTTTTACTCATGATACGGTGTATCCATGCTGTATTTTTACTTATGATACGGTATATCCATGCTGTATTTTTACTCATGATACGGTGTATCCATGCTGTATTTTCACTCGTGATACGGTGTATCCATGCTGTATTTTTACTCATGATACGGTGTATCCATGCTGTATTGTTACTCGTGATACGGTGTATCGTTGCTGTATTTTTACTCATGATACGATGTATCCATGCTGTATTTTTACTCATGATACAGTTTTATCCATGATGTATTATTATTCATGATACGGTGTGTCCATGCTGTATTTTCACTCGTGATATGGTGTATCCATGCTGTATTTTTACTCATGATACGGTGTATCCATGCTGTATTGTTACTCGTGATACGGTGTATCGTTGCTGTATTTTTACTCATGATACAGTTTTATCCATGATGTATTATTATTCATGATACGGTGTATCCATGCTGTATTTTCACTAGTGATATGGTGTATCCATGCTGTATTTTTACTCATGATACGGTGTATCCATGCTGTATTTCCACTCCTGATACGGTGTATCCATGCTGTATTTTTACTCATGATACGGTGTATCCATGCTGTATTTTTACTCATGATACGGTGTATCCATGCTGTATTTTTACTCATGATACGGTGTATCCATGCTGTATTTTTACTCATGATACGGTGTATCCATGCTGTATTTTTACTCATGATACGGTGTATCCATGCTGTATTTTACTCATGATACGGTGTATCCATGCTGTATTTTTACTCATGATACGGTGTATCCATGATGTATATTTGCTCATGATACGGTGTATCCATGATGTATATTTGCTCATGATACGGTGTATCCATGCTGTATTTTTACTCATGATACAGTGTATCCATGCTGTATTTTTACTCATGATACGGTGTATCCATGATGTATATTTGCTCATGATACGGTGTATCCATGATGTATTTTTACTCCTGATACGGTGTATCCATGCTGTATTTTTACTCATGATACGGTGTATCCATGCTGTATTTTTACTCATGATACGGTGTATCCATGCTGTATTTTTACTCATGATACGGTGTATCCATGCTGTATTTTTACTCATGATACGGTGTATCCATGCTGTATTTTTACTCATGATACGGTGTATCCATGCTGTATTTTTACTCATGATACGGTGTATCCATGCTGTATTTTTACTCATGATACGGTGTATCCATGCTGTATTTTCACTCATGATACGGTGTATCCATGCTGTATTTTTACTCATGATACGGTGTATCCATGCTCTATTTTTACTCATGATCCGGTGTATCCATGCTGTATTTTTACTCATGATACGGTGTATCCATGCTGTATTTTTACTCATGATACGGTGTATCCATGCTGTATTTTTACTCATGATACGGTGTATCCATGCTGTATTTTTACTCATGATACGGTGTATCCATGCTGTATTTTTACTCATGATACGGTGTATCCATGCTGTATTTTTACTCATGATACGGTGTATCCATGCTGTATTTTTACTCATGATACGGTGTATCCATGCTGTATTTTTACTCATGATACGGTGTATCCATGCTGTATTTTTACTCATGATACGGTGTATCCATGCTGTATTTTAACTCATGATACGGTGTATCCATGCTGTATTTTACTCATGATACGGTGTATCCATGCTGTATTTTTACTCATGATACGGTGTATCCATGCTCTATTTTTACTCATGATCCGGTGTATCCATGCTGTATTTTTACTCATGATACGGTGTATCCATGCTGTATTTTTACTCATGATACGGTGTATCCATGCTGTATTTTTACTCATGATACGGATTTATCAATGATGTATTATTATCTATGATACGGTGTATCCCTGCTGTATTTTCACTCGTGAAATGGCGGATCCGTGCTGTATTTTCACTCCGTCATACGGTGTATCCATGATGTATATTTAGCTCATGATACGGGGTATCCATGCTGCATTTTTACTCATGATACAGTGTATCCATGCTGTATTTTTACTCATGATACGGTGTATCCATGCTGTATTTCCACTCCTGATACGGTGTATCCATGCTGTATTTTTACTCATGATACGGTGTATCCATGCTGTATTGTTACTCGTGATACGGTGTATCGTTGCTGTGTTTTTACTCATGATACGGTGTATCCATGCTGTATTTTCACTCGTGATACGGTGTATCCATGCTGTATTTTTACTCATGATACGGTGTATCCATGCTGTATTGTTACTCGTGATACGGTGTATCGTTGCTGTATTTTTACTCATGATACGATGTATCCATGCTGTATTTTTACTCATGATACAGTTTTATCCATGATGTATTATTATTCATGATACGGTGTATCCATGCTGTATTTTCACTCGTGATATGGTGTATCCATGCTGTATTTTTACTCATGATACTGTGTATCCATGCTGTATTTCCACTCCTGATACGGTGTATCCATGCTGTATTTTTACTCATGATACGGTGTATCCATGCTATATTGTTACTTATGATACGGTGTATCCATGCTGTATTTTTACTCATGATATGGTGTATCCATGCTGTATTTTTACTTATGATACGGTGCATCCATGCTGTATTTTTACTCATGATACGGTGTATCCATGCTGTATTTTTACTCATGATACGGTGTATCCATGCTGTATTTTTACTTATGATACGGTGTATCCATGCTGTATTTTTACTTATGATACGGTGTATCCATGATGTATATTTGCTCATCATACGGTGTATCCATGCTGTATTTTTACTTATGATACGGTGTATCCATGATGTATATTTGCTCATCATACGGTGTATCCATGATGTATTTTTGCTCATGATACGGTGTATCCATGCTGTATTTTCACTTGTGATACGGTGCGTCCATGCTGTATTTTTACTCATGATACGGTGTATCCATGTTGTATTTTTACTTATGATACGGTGTATCCATGCTGTATTTTTACTTATGATACGGTGTATCTATGCTGTATTTTTACTTATGATACGGTGTATCCATGCTGTATTTTTACTCATGATACGGTGTATCCATGCTGTATTTTTACTCATGATACGGTGTATCCATGCTGTATTTTTACTCATGATACGGTGTATCCATGCTGTATTTTTACTCATGATACGGTGTATCCATGCTGTATTTTTACTCATGATACGGTGTATCCATGCTGTATTTTTACTTATGATACGGTGTATCTATGCTGTATTTTTACTCATGATACGGTGTATCCATGCTGTATTTTTACTTATGATACGGTGTATCCATGCTGTATTTTTACTCATGATATGGTGTATCCATGCTGTATTTTTACTTATGATACGGTGCATCCATGCTGTATTTTTACTCATGATACGGTGTATCCATGCTGTATTTTTACTCATGATACGGTGTATCCATGCTGTATTTTTACTTATGATACGGTGTATCCATGCTGTATTTTTACTTATGATACGGTGTTTCCATGATGTATATTTGCTCATCATACGGTGTATCCATGCTGTATTTTTACTTATGATACGGTGTATCCATGATGTATATTTGCTCATCATACGGTGTATCCATGATGTATTTTTGCTCATGATACGGTGTATCCATGCTGTATTTTCACTTGTGATACGGTGCGTCCATGCTGTATTTTTACTCATGATACGGTGTATCCATGCTGTATTTTTACTTATGATACGGTGTATCCATGCTGTATTTTTACTTATGATACGGTGTATCTATGCTGTATTTTTACTTATGATACGGTGTATCCATGCTGTATTTTTACTCATGATACGGTGTATCCATGCTGTATTTTTACTCATGATACGGTGTATCCATGCTGTATTTTTACTCATGATACGGTGTATCCATGCTGTATTTTTACTCATGATACGGTGTATCCATGCTGTATTTTTACTCATGATACGGTGTATCCATGCTGTATTTTTACTTATGATACGGTGTATCCATGCTGTATTTTTACTTATGATACGGTGTATCCATGCTGTATATTTACACGTAATACGGTGTATCTTTGCTGTATTTTTACTCATGATACGGTGTATCCATGCTGTATTGTTACTCGTGATACGGTGTATCGTTGCTGTGTTTTTACTCATGATACGGTGTATCCATGCTGTATTTTCACACGTGATACGGTGTATCCATGCTGTATTTTTACTCATGATACGGTGTATCCATGCTGTATTGTTACTCGTGATATGGTGTATCGTTGCTGTATTTTTACTCATGATACGGTGTATCCATACTGTATTTTGACTTGTGATACGGTGTATTCATGCTGTATTTTTACTCATGATACGGTGTATCCATGCTGTATTGTTACTCGTGATACGGTGTATCCATGCTGTATTTTTACTCATGATACGGTGTATCCATGCTGTATTTTCACTCGTGATACGGTGTATCCATGCTGTATTTTTACTCATGATACGGTGTATCCATGCTGTATTGTTACTCGTGATACGGTGTATCGTTGCTGTATTTTTACTCATGATACGATGTATCCATGCTGTATTTTTACTCATGATACAGTTTTATCCATGATGTATTATTATTCATGATACGGTGTATCCATGCTGTATTTTCATTCGTGATATGGTGTATCCATGCTGTATTTTTACTCATGATACGGTGTATCCATGCTGTATTTCCACTCCTGATACGGTGTATCCATGCTGTATTTTTACTCATGATACGGTGTATCCATGCTATATTGTTACTCGTGATACAGTGTATCGTTGCTGTATTTTTACTCATGATACGGTGCATCCATACTGTATTTTTACTCATGTTACGGTGTATCCATGCTGTATTATTACTCATGATACGGTGTATCCATGCTGTATTTTTACTCATGATACGGTGTATCCATGCTGTATTTTTACTCATGATACGGTGTATCCATGCTGTATTTTTACTCATGATACGGTGTATCCATGCTGTATTTTTACTCATGATACGGTGTATCCATGATGTATTTTTACTCATGATACGGTGTATCCATGCTGTATTTTTACTCATGATACGGTGTATACATGCTGTATTTTTACTCATGATACGGTGTATCCATGCTGTATTTTACTTATGATACGGTGTATCCATGCTGTATTTTCACTCGTGATACGGTGTATCCATGATGTATATTTGCTCGTCATACGGTGTATCCATGATGTATTTTCACTCATGATACGGTGTATCCATGCCGTATTTTTACTCATGATACGGTGTATCCATGCTGTATTTTTACTCGTGATACGGTGTATCCATGCTGTATTTTTACTCGTGATACGGTGTATCCATGCTGTATTTTTACTCATGATACGGTGTATCCATGATTTATATTTGCTCATGATACGGTGTATCCATGCTGTATTTTCACTCGTGATACGGTGCATCCATGCTGTATTTTTTCTTATGATACGGTGTATCCATGCTGTATTTTTACTCATGATACGGTGTATCCATGCTGTATTTTTACTTATGATACGGTGTATCCATGCTGTATTTTTACTCATGATACGGTGTATCCATGCTGTATTTCCACTCCTGATACGGTGTATCCATCCTGTATTTTTAGTCATGATACGGTGTATTCATGCTGTATTGTTACTCGTGATACGGTGTATCGTTGCTGTGTTTTTACTCATGATACGGTGTATCCATGCTGTATTTTCACTCGTTATACGGTGTATCCATGCTGTATTTTTACTCATGATACGGTGTATCCATGCTGTATTGTTACTCGTGATACGGTGTATCGTTGCTGTATTTTTGCTCATGATACGATGTATCCATGCTGTATTTTTACTCATGATACAGTTTTATCCATGATGTATTATTATTCATAATACGGTGTATCCATGCTGTATTTTCACTCGTGATATGGTGTATCCATGCTGTATTTTTACTCATGATACGGTGTATCCATGCTGTATTGTTACTCGTGATACGGTGTATCGTTGCTGTATTTTTTACTCATGATACGGTGTATCCATGCTGTATTTTCACTCGTGATACTGTGTATCCATGCTGTATTTTTACTCATGATACGGTGTATCCATGCTGTATTGTTACTCGTGATACGTTGTATCGTTGCTGTATTTTTACTCATGATACGATGTATCCATGCTGTATTTTTACTCATGATACGGTTTTATCCATGATGTATTATTATTCATGATACGGTGTATCCATGCTGTATTTTCACTCGTGATATGGTGTATCCATGCTGTATTTTTACTCATGATACGGTGTATCCATGCTGTATTTCCACTCGTGATACGGTGTATCGTTGCTGTATTTTTACTCATGATACGGTGTATCCATGCTGTATTTTCACTCGTGATACTGTGTATCCATGCTGTATTTTTACTCATGATACGGTGTATCCATGCTGTATTGTTACTCGTGATACGGTGTATCGTTGCTGTATTTTTACTCATGATACGATGTATCCATGCTGTATTTTTACTCATGATACGGTGTATCCATGCTGTATTTTCACTCGTGATACTGTGTATCCATGCTGTATTTTTACTCGTGATATGGTGTATCCATGCTGTATTTTTACTCGTGATACGGTGTATCCATGCTGTATTTTTACTCATGATACGGTGTATCCATGATTTATATTTGCTCATGATACGGTGTATCCATGCTGTATTTTCACTCGTGATACGGTGCATCCATGCTGTATTTTTACTTATGATACGGTGTATCCATGCTGTATTTTTACTCATGATACGGTGTATCCATGCTGTATTGTTACTCGTGATACGGTGTATCGTTGCTGTATTTTTACTCATGATACGATGTATCCATGCTGTATTTTTACTCATGATACGGTTTTATCCATGATGTATTATTATTCATGATACGGTGTATCCATGCTGTATTTTCACTCGTGATATGGTGTATCCATGCTGTATTTTTACTCATGATACGGTGTATCCATGCTGTATTTCCACTCCTGATACGGTGTATCCATGCTGTATTTTTAGTCATGATACGGTGTATCCATGCTGTATTGTTACTCGTGATACGGTGTATCGTTGCTGTGTTTTTACTCATGATACGGTGTATCCATGCTGTATTTTCACTCGTGATACGGTGTATCCATGCTGTATTTTTACTCATGATACGGTGTATCCATGCTGTATTGTTACTCTTGATACGGTGTATCGTTGCTGTATTTTTACTCATGATACGATGTATCCATGCTGTATTTTTACTCATGATACAGTTTTATCCATGATGTATTATTATTCATGATACGGTGTATCCATGCTGTATTGTTACTCGTGATACGGTATATCGTTGCTGTATTTTTACTCATGATACGATGTATCCATGCTGTATTTTTACTCATGATACGGTTTTATCCATGATGTATTATTATTCATGATACGGTGTATCCATGCTGTATTTTCACTCGTGATATGGTATCTCCATGCTGTATTTTTACTCATGATACGGTGTATCCATGCTGTATTTCCACTCCTGATACGGTGTATCCATGCTGTATTTTTAGTCATGATACGGTGTATCCATGCTGTATTGTTACTCGTGATACGGTGTATCGTTGCTGTGTTTTTACTCATGATACGGTGTATCCATGCTGTATTTTCACTCGTGATACGGTGTATCCATGCTGTATTTTTACTCATGATACGGTGTATCCATGCTGTATTGTTACTCGTGATACGGTGTATCGTTGCTGTATTTTTACTCATGATACGATGTATCCATGCTGTATTTTTACTCATGATACAGTTTTATCCATGATGTATTATTATTCATGATACGGTGTATCCATGCTGTATTTTCACTCGTGATATGGTGTATCCATGCTGTATTTTTACTCATGATACGGTGTATCCATGCTGTATTGTTACTCGTGATACGGTGTATCGTTGCTGTATTTTTACTCATGATACGGTGTATCCATGCTGTATTTTCACTCGTGATACTGTGTATCCATGCTGTATTTTTACTCATGATACGGTGTATCCATGATGTATATTTGCTCGTCATACGGTGTATCCATGATGTATTTTCACTCATGATACGGTGTATCCATGCTGTATTTTTACTCATGATACGGTGTATCCATGCTGTATTTTACTCATGATACGGTGTATCCATGCTGTATTTTCACTCGTGATACTGTGTATCCATGCTGTATTTTTACTCGTGATACGGTGTATCTATGCTGTATTTTTACTCGTGATACGGTGTATCCATGCTGTATTTTTACTCATGATACGGTGTATCCATGATTTATATTTGCTCATGATACAGTGTATCCATGCTGTATTTTCACTCGTGATACGGTGCATCCATGCTGTATTTTTACTTATGATACGGTGTATCCATGCTGTATTTTTACTCATGATACGGTGTATCCATGCTGTATTGTTACTCGTGATACGGTGTATCGTTGCTGTATTTTTACTCATGATACGATGTATCCATGCTGTATTTTTACTCATGATACAGTTTTATCCATGATGTATTATTATTCATGATACGGTGTATCCATGCTGTATTTTCACTCGTGATATGGTGTATCCATGCTGTATTTTTACTCATGATACGGTGTATCCATGCTGTATTTCCACTCCTGATACGGTGTATCCATGCTGTATTTTTAGTCATGATACGGTGTATCCATGCTGTATTGTTACTCGTGATACGGTGTATCGTTGCTGTGTTTTTACTCATGATACGGTGTATCCATGCTGTATTTTCACTCGTGATACGGTGTATCCATGCTGTATTTTTACTCATGATACGGTGTATCCATGCTGTATTGTTACTCGTGATACGGTGTATCGTTGCTGTATTTTTACTCATGATACGATGTATCCATGCTGTATTTTTACTCATGATACAGTTTTATCCATGATGTATTATTATTCATGATACGGTGTATCCATGCTGTATTTTCACTCGTGATACTGTGTATCCATGCTGTATTTTTACTCATGATACGGTGTATCCATGCTGTATTGTTACTCGTGATACGGTGTATCGTTGCTGTATTTTTACTCATGATACGATGTATCCATGCTGTATTTTTACTCATGATACGGTGTATCCATGCTGTATTTTTACTCATGATACGGTGTATCCATGCTGTATTTTCACTCGTGATACTGTGTATCCATGCTGTATTTTTACTCGTGATATGGTGTATCCATGCTGTATTTTTACTCGTGATACGGTGTATCCATGCTGTATTTTTACTCATGATACGGTGTATCCATGATTTATATTTGCTCATGATACGGTGTATCCATGCTGTATTTTCACTCGTGATACGGTGCATCCATGCTGTATTTTTACTTATGATACGGTGTATCCATGCTGTATTTTTACTCATGATACGGTGTATCCATGCTGTATTGTTACTCGTGATACGGTGTATCGTTGCTGTATTTTTACTCATGATACGATGTATCCATGCTGTATTTTTACTCATGATACGGTTTTATCCATGATGTATTATTATTCATGATACGGTGTATCCATGCTGTATTTTCACTCGTGATATGGTGTATCCATGCTGTATTTTTACTCATGATACGGTGTATCCATGCTGTATTTCCACTCGTGATACGGTGTATCCATGCTGTATTTTTAGTCATGATACGGTGTATCCATGCTGTATTGTTACTCGTTATACGGTGTATCGTTGCTGTGTTTTTACTCATGATACGGTGTATCCATGCTGTATTTTCACTCGTGATACGGTGTATCCATGCTGTATTTTTACTCATGATACGGTGTATCCATGCTGTATTGTTACTCGTGATACGGTGTATCGTTGCTGTATTTTTACTCATGATACGATGTATCCATGCTGTATTTTTACTCATGATACAGTTTTATCCATGATGTATTATTATTCATGATACGGTGTATCCATGCTGTATTTTCACTCGTGATATGGTGTATCCATGCTGTATTTTTACTCATGATACGGTGTATCCATGCTGTATTGTTACTCGTGATACGGTGTGTCGTTGCTGTATTTTTACTCATGATACGGTGTATCCATGCTGTATTTTCACTCGTGATACTGTGTATCCATGCTGTATTTTTACTCATGATACGGTGTATCCATGCTGTATTGTTACTCGTGATACGGTGTATCGTTGCTGTATTTTTACTCATGATACGATGTATCCATGCTGTATTTTTACTCATGATACGGTGTATCCATGCTGTATTTTTACTCATGATACGGTGTATCCATGCTGTATTTTCACTCGTGATACTGTGTATCCATGCTGTATTTTTACTCGTGATATGGTGTATCCATGCTGTATTTTTACTCGTGATACGGTGTATCCATGCTGTATTTTTACTTATGATACGGTGTATCCATGATTTATATTTGCTCATGATACGGTGTATCCATGCTGTATTTTCACTCGTGATACGGTGCATCCATGCTGTATTTTTACTTATGATACGGTGTATCCATGCTGTATTTTTACTCATGATACGGTGTATCCATGCTGTATTGTTACTCGTGATACGGTGTATCGTTGCTGTATTTTTACTCATGATACGATGTATCCATGCTGTATTTTTACTCATGATACGGTGTATCCATGCTGTATTTTTACTCATGATACGGTGTATCCATGCTGTATTTTCACTCGTGATACTGTGTATCCATGCTGTATTTTTGCTCGTGATATGGTGTATCCATGCTGTATTTTTACTCGTGATACGGTGTATCCATGCTGTATTTTTACTCATGATACGGTGTATCCATGATTTATATTTGCTCATGATACGGTGTATCCATGCTGTATTTTCACTCGTGATACGGTGCATCCATGCTGTATTTTTACTTATGATACGGTGTATCCATGCTGTATTTTTACTCATGATACGGTGTATCCATGCTGTATTTTTACTCATGATACGGTGTATCCATGCTGTATTTTTACTCATGATACGGTGTATCCATGCTGTATTTTTACTCATGATACGGTGTATCCATGATGTATTTTTACTCATGATACGGTGTATCCATGCTGTATTTTTACTCATGATACGGTGTATCCATGCTGTATTTTTACTCATGATACGGTGTATCCATGCTGTATTTTACTTATGATACGGTGTATCCATGCTGTATTTTCACTCGTGATACGGTGTATCCATGATGTATATTTGCTCGTCATACGGTGTATCCATGATGTATTTTCACTCATGATACGGTGTATCCATGCTGTATTTTTACTCATGATACGGTGTATCCATGCTGTATTTTTACTCGTGATACGGTGTATCCATGCTGTATTTTCACTCGTGATACGGTGTATCCATGCTGTATTTTTACTCGTGATACGGTGTATCCATGCTGTATTTTTACTCGTGATACGGTGTATCCATGCTGTATTTTTACTCATGATACGGTGTATCCATGCTGTATTGTTACTCGTGATACGGTGTATCGTTGCTGTGTTTTTACTCATGATACGGTGTATCCATGCTGTATTTTCACTCGTGATACGGTGTATCCATGCTGTATTTTTACTCATGATACGGTGTATCCATGCTGTATTGTTACTCGTGATACGGTGTATCGTTGCTGTATTTTTACTCATGATACGATGTATCCATGCTGTATTTTTACTCATGATACAGTTTTATCCATGATGTATTATTATTCATGATACGGTGTATCCATGCTGTATTTTCACTCGTGATATGGTGTATCCATGCTGTATTTTTACTCATGATACGGTGTATCCATGCTGTATTGTTACTCGTGATACGGTGTATCGTTGCTGTATTTTTACTCATGATACGGTGTATCCATGCTGTATTTTCACTCGTGATACTGTGTATCCATGCTGTATTTTTACTCATGATACGGTGTATCCATGCTGTATTGTTACTCGTGATACGGTGTATCGTTGCTGTATTTTTACTCATGATACGATGTATCCATGCTGTATTTTTACTCATGATACGGTGTATCCATGCTGTATTTTTACTCATGATACGGTGTATCCATGCTGTATTTTTACTCATGATACGGTGTATCCATGATTTATATTTGCTCATGATACGGTGTATCCATGCTGTATTTTCACTCGTGATACGGTGCATCCATGCTGTATTTTTACTTATGATACGGTGTATCCATGCTGTATTTTTACTCATGATACGGTGTATCCATGCTGTATTGTTACTCGTGATACGGTGTATCGTTGCTGTATTTTTACTCATGATACGATGTATCCATGCTGTATTTTTACTCATGATACGGTTTTATCCATGATGTATTATTATTCATGATACGGTGTG